>CAKNWT010291578.1:4154-20184 GCA_932066315.1 Andricus coriarius | reverse complement strand
AATTGAAATCGATTAACAAATGGCACACCAATTAGGAACGATTGAAAACGATTGAAGTTTTGACAACTGAATCGTTCTGAATCATGTTCAATTGATTATTTCTAGAAAGGGCAAAAATTCACCGAACCCCATGCATTTGGTCCATTGTTTTCCCCTCAGTGCTCAACGAAGTGAAGTTATAGCTGGTGGTTTAAGTGAAAATACCTCATTTGAATTTTGAGTATAGTCAGAAAAAGTATTAACATTTTGAAATATATTCCTTGCAAAAGTTTTAACTTATATGGTAACTTTTTTACATCATAATGCCTGATATAAGACTATACATACTCAAAACAAAATATTTATTTTCAATTTAAGTAAATAACCATCTTACGAAAAAGGAAACCTGCGCTTGCGCAGTTTTACAACGATTCATTTGTTTTCTTTGAATTCAGTTTGGCGCAATTTGGCGCTGCTTGCTGTTTCTTCGTTTTCGCGCGAATATAAGTCCAGATTTTGATAGGAATCTAAAATGCGGCGTAAATGACAGTCGAGATCGTTTTTATTATAAAATTGAATGTTTTCAGTGGTATTTAATTTGAACGGAGAGTCAGTGTGATGGGTGTAATGCAATTAACTTTGTACATTGGTGACATAACCTCTTATTGGCGCAGTTAAAAACGTTATTTTTCAAAGTAAAAACGACAACGCGGATATATTGACTTGATAAAGTAAAAGGCAGTGAATATACTCATACCGAAATGGATTTTTCGGCACAAAAAGCGGGAACTGAGAAAGGATATTTGAACCGAAAGTTCGATACAAGAAGCCAGAATTTTGTTTTATTTTTGTCTATTGTCCATAAATTCAGTGGAGAAGAAAGGAAGATATCCCGACAAACTCGGGTAAACTTCGACAACAGAGAACAAAAGGTGAGCGCTGATTATTGAAATTAAAAACAATACTTTTTTTACTAAATTCTTACACAGAAATGAATACTTTATTCGGGAGGCGTAGAAAAATACATATTTTATCTTATTTGAAAATGTAACAACGCACTTTAAGTCGACAAATTCAAGAAGTGGAAGTTTTATTTCTTTAAAAGTAAATCCATGTATGCTCCAGAAATTAAAGAATCTGTGGTGATTCCCAATTTCTCCATAAGATCCTTGCTAATCTGTTCGCCGTGTTCAATCGAGTCATTGTCAGCCAAAACCACCTACGGGGAAAACGAGTTATTGATGATTAATCATATGTGCTCATTTTGCACATAATACTTTTTTATTTTATTTTAAATTTTATAACAATTTATTGACAAATTTCCAAAATATTCTTTTCAATTAATTTTCAAATAAAGAATTTGTTATTATGCTTCAAAAAATAATGCTTGTGGATTTTTGAAAATCTAATTAATTATGTTTTATGTATAAACAGAAGACAAGAAATTTCCGAATTTTCTTTAAATATACTTTAAGAAATTGAATAAGAAACGAACCTCAAGTTCCATAAATGAACCTAATCCAGTCACTTGGTCCACATGAATTCGAGTTTGACCAACATGATATAGTAGCCTTACTTTTTCCACAATTCCAAGAGTTCCATAGGCAGTGGATAGAATTTGTTCTATTCCATTGCATGCATCAGGTGTCAATGGCGTTTTCTCGAAATTAGATAGCTTTGGTCCTTCCGTATCAGGTCGATTGTAGTACACCAGGTCTCCTGATCCATCCTGAAATTGATAAAATTACTTATTAATAACTTTTCTATATGTTATTCAAATGGCGGAAACTTAAAACTTGGAAAAAATTCCAAGTTGATTTCGAGTTTATTGCTGCTTTAAAAAAATTTCCCCGTGATTTCAAATGTAACAATAAATAGTTCTTGCTAAAATAGCATTAGCGTCTGTAAGCAAGAATGCCAGCATAATTTATAATTTGAATCGCTCGAAATTAAACGATTTAAACGATTTAAATTAAAAGACTTCGGATTTTAAATTGTAAGCCTACGAATTTTAATCTCGATTTTAATTAATCCAATTTTTATTTAATTTCCTGACAAAAATCAGATTTCTGAGGAAAATAGTTTTTCTACTATTTTAAGAATTAAAATAATATTGGTGAGGTTACTGCAAATAAAAAACAATATTTTAAATGAAAAAATTTTAAAACATACAAAAACGTTTACTTCAACTATGTTTTTTGAAATTATTTTTTTTCTTACTATATCGTTTCTTACCAATTTTTGAAGACTGGTTAAGTTTTAATAAATATTGGTTTATTTCGAGGAATACATTCTCTATAATTCTATTGTTTCCAATTTTGAAGGTGAATTTTTCTACGACTGAAATCGTTAAAATAATTTTTGTGAAAGAAAACATTTTTCAAGGAAATAACTGCATTTGATGATTACTTACCTATTTCCGAATAAGTTTTTTTTTACAACATTTTCTACCAATTTTTACCAAATTCGTGAGAAAGGACATTGAGAAAAAATTCGATTACAACAAATATTGGTAAAATAACTATTATTTGTAAGTTTACAATTTTGTTCGTGAAAAATAATGTTTTTTATTTCACAAATTTTTAGCACGACAACTACCTTAAAGACTTAATTGCATAATTATAATGCACAAATTCAAACGCCTTCAATTTTAACTATTAATTTTTTAAACTTAAAAATTGAAAATTCCTGGTTTAAATTGTACAATTTTGAACGATTTATATTTGAAAGCATGCAACTTTGTATGTTTAAGTTTCCAATTTTTATTTTTAAAGTGATTTGGGCATCGACTGCCTGCCTGTCCAATTTGAAATGAATTCGGCCGCCATCAATTTTAAATCACGTATTGCATTTTAAAAGCATCACAAGGCATTTCTACGATAACACAATTAATTTACTGCATTTTCCCGCTATTCTCCCGATTTAAAAAAATTCCCGATTGTCATTATTGTACATTTCGTTTTATTTGTTACAAATAAAATTACCGAAATGGTTAACATGCAAAGAAAAAATATTGATAATTGTACGAAAATTTCCGTGCAAATAGTCCCTTTTCAAACTCTATTTGTTCCGAAAAAAAATCGGCTATTCGTACTGAAATTTCGGTACCCGCAGTCACGACCTAAATTTATCCTTCTCTAAGAAATGAATGGTTCACAAAACTCGCAATTTCAATATTTTTATTGTTGTCAATTTTTCGCAATGCTTATAATTGAACCATGAATGAAGTACATCGGTATATTGCACTGAATTCAAGTTATCGAGAATAATGTTCTTTTTATGCTTAAAAAACGTCGATTGAATGTTTTGGTATTTTAAATCGATTTTATGTGCTTCATAAAAGCTTATATAAAAATGTTCTTAACTTTTTCCCGTAAGAAAGAATTCACGAAAAATAAGTTTATTGCGATGTTGATATCGTATTTATGCGCATGTGAGTCAACTTCATTAAAAATATTTGTTGTGATGATATAAAATAAATAAATACCTAAACCTATTTTTTAGTTTTTGTAATAAAATCTTTTATTTTGTAACTGGATTGAATAAAGTTTGTATATTTCATAAATATTTATATTGCACGACGTAGGTGAAATTCATATACAAAATATTACAGAGAGTTACATTGAGTTCGGTTATACAATATTTTCCATAAAATTAACTCAGAAGGTCTCTAATGCACCTATATGTGCGTATGAATTTGTTTAGATTCTTATGCACACTAAAAAGTAATCGGTAACAGCTGTAGTTTACCATACAAAGTATATTCAGTAGAAAATTTTATAAGATATTGGTCAATTTATTTCAAATTGTACAACTATTATGAGGGCTACTAAATAAAAGATTTTGCTTTGGAATTCAAACCTCGATCAACTTGAAAAACTAAATTCAAAGTTATTTGATTTTTGAAGATTTTAGAATGTGTCAAAAGAATCGAGTTAAGTCGGCGATAGAATCTGTCGACTTTACTTAAAATATATTATTTTTTTACTGCTTATTTCAAGTTAAAAAGTGTCCTTAAACATGATAATTTATAAAGAATCAAAGGCAATGCGTCAGTTTAGAGGTTATGCCTACAAAAGTTTGAATATAGGTTCTTCGGAAATAAAATTTACAAACTAGATACTAAACTTTGAAAAAAATAATTTTAGCTTCGTTCTAAGTTTTGAAAATAAAAATAAAATTCTGTTGAAATATATAGGTAAAGTTACTTTGTATTTTCGGAGTTTCAGTCTGCCTGGTCTATCAGCAGGCAAGTTGAAGAAAATATCCTTTTGAGGAATCACAGTTTCCTCAGTATCGCTTATTTTTTTCACTTTAGCTAGAAACTCTTCCGAGTTATCAACCCGAGCTTTGATTTCTATGTTTCTCATATTTCTTGTTAAAAACTATGAAAACAATTCGCAATAATAAGTGTCTTAACGGTCGCTACCAGTCATTACCGCCTACCGGCTTTGACATGCGCATTTATCTCGCATCATCAGGAATTAATTTTGAATTAGGAAATTTTGAATGGAAATCAGAGTCTAAATTACTCAAACTTAAATATTAATGTATTACACATCATGACTATAGTATATTCGCAATTATTACAATTATTATAAAAATGTATTAGAAAATGAATTTAAACAACTATGGTATCATTAAAATTTAAATGGGCAAACAAAAAATCACTCATGATTGATTAAATCTTAAATTTAAAAAGTTTGAAGAAAAATGTAACATACCTCTTTCTATTCTATTCCTGTTTACTATAGGTAGATGCTAAAAAATGTCCAGCAAACAAATCATATAGATGTAGACAAATCCAGACGGACCACAATTTAAAAAATTGTTTTTCCTATTCGAACTGCCTGTGGGGTGTTTTGAAAAAATTTTCCAGGCCGATTTTTAATCCTCATTCGGCCCCTGAAATCTTGATACACAATCCATCCATCATTTTCCTTATTTTTATTATGTATTGTCAAAAAAAGAACTAAACCTCTGAATTTTAGGAGGGCCGAATGAAAAACAATTTATATGTATATATTATTTTAATTTATTAGAATTTCATATAGGCTTTGCTCACATTTGATATGAATTATATGTTACATCTTAAATTTTATTTGGTTGCACTTAAGGTGGTCCTTATTATCAGAAAAATTATATTAAACTTCTTGGCAGGTACTTGAATAGAAAAACTCCTCCCGTTCAAACATAATTTCAGACAGATCTTATGTGTCGTGTTTTTGTATGTAATGAATTTCCAAATCGATGATGTTGAGTATTTGGTTTATTCATTGAGGCATCCATCCTTTTTATCAGCTCATCATTTGCTTAGCGCAATAATATGGAAACTGTACGCCTTTCAAAAGCGTGTTTGCAATGTCCTACGAACAGAATGTGTCGTTTAAAGATAAGTTTTATCCTCGCGGTTTTATCTAAACTTGGGTGTGGCATATTGTCACACAAGGAAAATTAAATTTTGTAAATCAGACTAATTTATAAAATTTCAATGAACACAACTTCAAATAAAAATTATTTATTCTCACTGTCAATAACAATTTGCAAATCAGTAGGTTTAAAAAAATTGTCAGGAAGCAATATTGACAATTCAGGATGTCAGAAATTACAATAAACTATGACTCAAGTTTTCTCTGGAACGAGTTTCGATTGCCATAGTTGCTGATGAAGTAAGGTAAGTAATGCTAATGTTGTTATCCGTTATTCAACTCTTTGCAGCAGAAATTTATCTATATACACAAAGTGAGAAAAATTAAAGTCGCACGTCAGTTAAAGTTCCTTCTGTCAATTTTAAATGCAAATTTGTACTTTCGCCCTGTTGACAAATTTGTTTACAACACCTGCCCCACCCTTAAGTTTAAGGCAAACTTAAAGTTTTATATACTTACGCCTAGCGAACTTATAAATGCTGAGATAGTGTATATCAAAATGTAGAAAGGGGCACAAAACCCTGCGACGAAAAATGAAATAAATAGAAGAATCAGAAGCCAGATAATGAAATTAATGGGATTGCACGATGCCATTTTTAATTTTGCTCTCGGAAAACACACGCGAACAAGTTACCACTGAAGATCCTCGTAAAGCTTTAAATAGAATTGAACAGAATTCTGTAACTCAACTTACACCAAGGGGGACCCCTTACATTCTCTCACCTCCCACTATAACGTGTTTTCACCCACCAACGGTGTCATCTCAAAAAGTGGGAGTGAAAAAGAAGAGGGGAATAGATAATGATGCCACCTTAAGTCAGGAAGTCCGGGACTGGGACCTTATAAGAACAGATCTTTTTCAAACGTCAACTAATCTGCCTTCTTCCCTCGAAAGATTTCTCTTTTTTAAATTGATAAAATAATTTTAAAATGCTTTCTATTTTTATTCCTGTTTCAGTGGAAATTTCATGGATTACAGAACCAAGAGCTTAAGGAAGGGGAAATAGGATAATTGCTCCACGAAAAATAAGGGAAAGATTAAACATTTATTTTTACATTTAGAAGAGAAGAAACAATCTTTTTATAAGAAATTGTATAGTTTTTAAATACTGTTAAATGATTTTTGAATGATTTCTGCCATTAAATAATTTTTTTTGAAATAGGATATACATAGGTCGTTAAAAATATATTCACGGCGATATAAAAAAATCGTTCTCATAATCAAGAATATTTCCTCTTTTAAAAATCCCTTTAATAATAATTTAATCGTGGTATTTATGAGTATAATTAAATATTTTTCTCTAACATTTGTTATTTCATCTTTTACTATAATCAATAATTTGAATGCAAATTGAAAACAACACTCTTCGATGCTCTCAAACTCAAATTAAAAATAGTTCAAGTGTCAGCGCAATATTAAAAACAAACTATTTAAATCGAAGTGTCTCGTCGTACCGAAATTCGGGATGAGTAGTCAAATATTTTTCATAAGTTTGGCTAGGCTTCCTGAACATTTTTAAATTCTAAATATTATTAAATTTTTTGAAATATTTTTTAAATCTTGAATTAAAAATGGTTTATTTGTGAAACATTTACATGTACAATTGAAGTTTGGCAGTACAGAACTATATCAGGAACTAAATCGGAATTTCTCAAGAGAGTGAGAAAACATTCTGTAGAATCGAAATCACCATTTACAGATAAGATAGAAGTCCAGATGTCGTGTTGCTGATTCAAGCCCCAAAAAATTGGATTAGAAACATTTCTCCATTTTCGAGGAAATAAATGTATCAGCTGACAATCTCAAAGTGACACTCACTGACCACGATTTTGAACAGGCTAGGCTGCGGATTGCGATAAAAAATGTAATCTTATTTTGAGTTTGAGCCAAAAAAGTTAGTCAATTCCGAGTAAAACGTCCAACAATTTGGAAGCTACAATTTCACAGGTTTTAAAAATGGGTTTTGGGTAGCGACTTAAATTCGCGTTTTCACTTTTTCACAACAAGAAAAACCTTCCTTTATATGGTGAAGGTAAATAAGCATAATAACTGTTTGATACAAACAAATTATTCTGTTCTGAGAATATCAAAATTTGGCGTGAAGGTATCGAACTTAGATAGACGAATTTTCGGTGAAAGGACTATAGAAAGAATTTTTTTCAAAAAGCGATAATGTCAAGAAATATTGATGCTGAAGGTACAAACAAATTATTACTGCGCTGAAATACTACTTTAAAATTTTAACTTAAAATTTTGTTCATTGCTATATTAAAAAATGTGAATTCGAACAAATCTTTTTATCACAATATTTATTTTATGTTTATTTTTTATGCAATAAACACATTTTCGGCAAAGTGTTGGTTATCTAGTTCTGTACTGCCGTTTATGCACTGAGGGATAAAACAATTTTAAATCAAAAAAAGTTTTAATTTTAAAGTAAAAAATACCGTTTTTTGATTTTATTTTGGTCTTAAAAAAAAGCTTGGGTTTTTTCATATAAGAAAAAGTAAGAGAAACCGGTTTCTTTAAATTCTGATAAATTTTTACATCTTTATACATTTTTTGGTGGTTTATGAAAATTGTTTAAATTCTAGAACTTATTAAAGTGTTCAATCAAAAAATATCAAGATTAGTTGTAAATCTTGTAATTCTTGTTTGAATTTTGGTCTAATCTAATCGAACAATAATTAATATAATATTTCTAACATAATTACAATCGTTATTCAAATTTAAATGAAAGAATATGTAATGTGGACAGACAGATCATCGGACTTTATTATAGTTAATTTAAAAAATATTTAATTCCTAGTTTCGACTAGGAATCCTAAATAGTTTAGTTTGAAATTAGTCGAATATAAAAAAAGTTAAATTAATTATAATAGGTCATTCTTTAAGTTTAAAGAAAGCTTTTACTAATCGTGGTAGCATATTCTAGTTTTGAATAGAACAATTTTGGAGATGTAAAACGAACAATAGTATTTTCAAATATCGTATATTTAGAGAGAAAAGGGGAAGTTTTTCGAGAATAGGGAAAAAGGGAGAATTTAAAAAAAGGGAAATGCAGGGGAATATGAGAAAGGCTGTATCCTGAAATATGTATATCCTTGTTGTTTATTTTATAGATCTTTCCTATTTTTTTGCTTACTAAAAATGTTTCTTATTCTGGAATCTCGACCATTTTTTTTTTTTAGTTAAGAATAGTTGTTGAGGAAACTTTTTATCTCAAGATTTCATTGTCTGCAAAATGTCGCTATAATAAGCTAAAATTATTAGTCAATTAATGTATTCAACAGGTGATAAGGGGCTTTATCACAGTCTTCAGATTTGATAATGAGAATTTATGATAAGAGCAGAAATTCTTGTACAGTCACTAACGAAAATTGAATTTTTATTATGGAAAAATCCGCTTTTAGGGTTTAAACTTTAAGCTGCGCCGAAAACCCTTACAACGACTGTCGGATGTGCGTCTGTTTGTTCGTCGTTTACCACTCCTGTTCTCTTATAGGAATGAAATTTGGCATGATACGTATATTTATTAGCCCTAGGGTATTAGGAGAAAAAAATATCCGTCAGGAACGGCTCAAATTAACGCTCTTGTAATTTAGAATTGGTATTAAGAATAAAAATTTCTATATTTTATATTCCTTTTTTTCTAAATCAGTGATTAGAAATTAAGAAAAATAATGAGGTTTGATTTTTCAGACCACTATAATGGAAACAATTTTTTAATCCAATTTTCTTCAGAGATAGCTCAAATTGAATTTATTGGTATGTATAATATTTCTACATACCAAGAGCAATTATTGTGAAAAAAATATAATTTGTTTCTATATTCTACTTTTTTAAATTGCTGGTTAAAAAATAATAAAATTTGAATATTTTTGCAGCCTACGAAACCTTTCATCGAAAGAATTTGCCGCCCTCTTCTTAGACTGATTTTCTAAAGAGTTATCAATTTACTGTTTATAGTATTGCGAAGGTGAAAATAATCGCGAAGTTAACCGGGGAATTACGATATTTATCAGAATTTAAGAGATTTAAAGTACACTTGAATTGAATACAGCCTCAATTCAAATGAATTAAAATAATGTGAATGTAACTAATTCCTAGTAAGTTCAGGGTGATATAAACTAAATTGGAGGTGAATTCAAAGTGATTCAATGCAAATTCAAATTAACTACATTCAACTAGATTGAAGTGAATTCAAGTGGATTTAGTTTAATTGAAATTAATTGAAATATATGACTGAATTGTATAAAAATCAAGGTGAATTTAGTATTAGAGTGTAATGAAGTGATTATTGGATTTAATTTAAGTGAAATAAATGAATTAAATTAAAATTTGAAGTGCATTTGAGTGAATAAAGAATTAAATTCAATACAAATCAAATTTAATTCCAGATCAATCAACCTGAACTGAACTCCAATTAAAAGGAATGAATTTTATTTAAATCAAGGTAAAGTCAATTTCACTTCAAGTAAATTCAAACTAATTTATCTGAATTGAATTCAAAAAGATTCAAGTTAATTTAAAGGAACTTACCTTACTTATCACTTTTTATCCGAATTCAAGGAGAATTCAAATGAAATCAACTATATTCTGAAATAAAATATACTGAATTTCAAAAGTGGTTGTTTCCTCTAAAATAGTCAATTAGATATCCGATCTTAACAATTCATGCAAAAACCTTCCCCTCGAACACTAATCTACAAAAAACTATTCACTTTGATAAGTTTTAAACTTAAATTTATTGAATATTATATAAATATTCTAAAATCTGTCCTTGGTTTTATAATAATAATAATAATAAAGCTCGAGTGTTAAAAAAATAAGATACGACTTACAATACGAGTTTGAAACCTCGGTTAAAAACGCTAAATAAATCAAAATACTACTCAAAATCTAACGATTTTTTTGGGCATGTTTTTGTTTTTCGTTTTTAACCGAAACTTCGAATGAAAGCGTGTGTAGAGCAATAATAATTTCTATTGTAGTAACTAATAATGTTATTAAATATTTTATACATTTACATAGTATTCTATTTATAATAACCATTTGAAGTTCAATATTAGGTATGATATTAGTATCTAACAGTCACAAAGATTTTATGTAAGTAGACAAGTCTTTTGCTCGGCTGTCTGTGAGACAACAGCTTTTTTTATTTGCCGTTCTTAGGACAACAATTTCCCCCTACGAATACTCTAGTAGCCTAGTTGCAATGTTAGCTGCATTATTCTATAGTGAATACCTCTGGCAATCAACTATACTTATCGTTAGAATACTTTCGAACTCTGTGCTCGCTACCAATTCACTTGGACACGTTAGCACTGGACTTTAAATCGAGAGACGTTCCAAATGCCAAAATTTCATTATGCTCAGCTACTTTTTACTTTTACGTGATGATACGTACATAGTTTCAAAAGAATTTCATCCGTAGGAAAATTCAATTTCAAAAATTATTTTTGGTCTCTCGCTCCTTCCTTAATCCCTAATAAGTTGGAATTTTTCGCACGATCTTTTCAAAGAGGAACTTTGCATTTCTTATTCAAGTAAAAATAGCACCAACGGGAAATTTAATTGATATAAAACATCGACTATGAACTTTCTCGTGAAAATTATTAACAAAACTTGTTTCCACTTGAACAGAACTACTCGTAAAATCGTTTTAGAAACGTTACGTATAATTAATATAGTTTCAATTATTTCACATTACGACGTGAAAACGGAATACACTTTCGCGTTTTAACCTTCGATGATACGTATAGCGTCGAGTACAATGACTATCCTAAAATATTGCTTTTTGTAAAAAACAGGCACTTGACGTATGTTTCGTTTAAAAACTGATTTAATTGCCACATGCACATTGTATAATAATGTATAACAAGAACAAAAAAGACTATATTTATCAATATATCTCGATCATGATTAGCGTTTCAATGCCGCGGAGCATTCTGCGTATAAATCAGGCTCGGCACAAGTCTGTGGGTAAAATTTCCTGTTCAATATATCCCCTCGACAATAAAAAAAATGGGACGTTGATATTGTTTTTCTCGAGGGAAAATCGACATTGCGATCTTCTTTTTTTCAAAACCTGATCATTTGATCAATTAATAACAATTCTGCGACAATTCCTTATTCAATTATTCTTTCGCGGTGTATTCCAAAAAAAGACTTGAGTCTTTCCGAAAAAGACTTCTGTTTCAAGAAAATAGACTCTTCCTTACTAAACGGGACTTCGAGACTTTAAAAGTGGCGTATAAAATACAAGGATCGGGCTTTCGGGGGCCAGTAAGAAAAGTGTGTAAAAGTACGTCCTAAGCGGAACATTGTATCGTGTTTGATAGAAAAGTCGTCAAATATCGAGTAAGAAATTAAATTGACTATACATACAAATTACGATTCATGCAAATCTAATTGTTTTGCCGTAATTGCATAGCATAAGCACTCAGCACTGTAGGAACGAATTCGCTGACTTTGAGACACCGAATCAACTACTACACACCGAAAGAATCCATTTACATAAAATCTTTGGTGAAGTGATTAAGCTTAGACCCAGTGATCTGTAATAGATATCTAACACTGTTACATTCGATAAACAGCTACTAGCCATCTGTCATTTTTTTTACATAATTTTTTGATTTCCTCTAGTACGAGCGTCCACTGCTCGGACTTGCTCTTATGAAATGCACCAGATTTTCGAAAAATTCGCCGACGTTCTTGTGAGCTATCAACCCACGCTGTCGCCCATCACTTCAGTGACTGCTATTACTTTCTCCTCTGCCTCTTCTGTTTCAGCTTCCGGTTCGCTCTCCGCATCGGCGACTTCCTGTTAGGAAAAATTGAGATTCTTTAATTCGTATTTGTTTATATATTCAAACTTAAAGTTTAAGATTTTGACGAGGAACTATTCACCTTTGAAATATTATTCACAATCGCTCAAGAATCAAGATAGAGGAGTAATTAACTTTGAATGTCGGACGTCGGTGCATAATTTCAAATAATTCCGAGTACATTTTTTAACAATTTTAAAATTTGAACAATTAAATGTGTAGTAAGGAGAAGCAAAAAAAAACTATTTTCTAAATACGGAAGAGGTCCAAAAGTAGTAGTTTGGTACCCAGATTTCCTACAAATAGTTGCAGGTAAAAAAGTATGTATCTCATGTTCGCGCATCCACGATAAAGCTCAAAATAACGAATTCTCCGATTGGACTGAAACTTTGGAAAATTATAAGGGGGAGGGACAAATTGTTTACTTTTGAGTTGATACACTACCTGTGTTGGCTATTTTTAACTTTTTCAATGAAAATAATAATAATATTTATTATTTCAAAACGATCGATGAAACGGGCGTGAATAATCCTATAAAAACTGTAGTATACAACAGTATTTTTTTATTGAGAGAGTTACAATGGCCAAAACAGTGTATCCATCAAAAAAATTAAAACATTTCTCACCCGCCCCCTCGGTAAATATTGGTCAAAGTGGTAAATATTTTTTCCACAAACTATCTTCCAATAGGATTACACTTTTTTATTCTTACAGTCTAATCGAAGAGCTTTGATTTTTTTAGTAGTACTTGAGCAATAATGTCCCAAATATGTAAGTAGCAGTAGAAATCATTTATAACAGTAACAACTACTGACTGCACATTAAAAGTATAATGATTCAAAAATATTTTTTAATTATGTAAAACTAAAATATATGTAAAAAAAGCAGACCTAAATAGTCAAAAGTCATGATTTAAAATAATTTATTAAAATTTAATGACAATTTGCGGTGTATAACAAACTTTTTTAATGGCTGCGTAGCTTTTGGAAGATAATTATAGGTGTCGGTACTACATATTAGAATCGTATAAGGATTTTCGTTATTGCTGGATAGTTTTTGGAGAAATTATAGTTATAAATACTCATTTTTAGAACCCTTTCCATTCAATAAAAATTTATTTCGTATCAAAATAATAAAAAAATTCGCTATTATTCATGATTTTGTACTTTATCATGGGTGCGCGGAGATAAGATATAATTTTCTGCAACTTTTTGTAGGAAATTCGGGTATCAAACTACAGCCTTTGGGCCCACTCCGAATTTGACAATATAAATTTCTTTTCGTTCCGCTCTAATGTGTAGGCACATACACATTTGAATAATTTATCATTCAAAGCGCTTAAACTTGAATCATTTAAAAAAGAAATGGTCAAAGCTGATCAAGCCCACGCTGAAAAAATGTATATTTGAAATTTTAACATTTTTACAATTAGAACTTTTCACGACGAGAATCGTGATAAGGTGAATAATTCCAAATTCAAACAAGAAATCCAAAAAAAAAAAAAAAAAAAAAATTCTTTTTTTTTTCATTCCATTAAATTAAAGAAATATAGATACTGAAGGAAAGAAGAAAAAATTTAGCTACGCTAACACTTTAACTAAAATTTAAATAAAAACGTTTTTAAAATAAAAAATAAGAATCCGAAAAAATCCTTTTGACAAAACGTGTATTCGATTTTCAAAGAATATTGTATCGACTTTAAAAAATTCTAAAATAGCGATATTCCTAGGGATTTCATAAGTGAATAAATAACCCCACGATTTGTGATTTGTTTATATCTTTTTATGAATGATATTAGTCATGGAATTTTTGCTTACGTCATTGTTAGTCGCCTCACTGCAGCTTTCCCTGTATGATTGTTCACCTGCAAAAATAAGAAAGAAATTTTTAAGTACAGCTTTAATTAGTTATGAAAGAATTGTAAATTGCCTTTAGGATTCCCAGATTATTATTTTAACTTGTTCTTTTTTAATTAAGCTAATTTAGTTTTTCTTTTTTGTTTCACGTTAGTTCCTCATTATTATGATTTTGAGAAAAGAAATTCTAAGTACGTAAAATATGATAAGCTATTCTTTTTAAAATAAAGAAATTAAATGCCAGAGTACAATATTTCGAGCTGCGTTATTAAAATTCGGATAGCAACATTTTTTCTAACATTTTTATAAATTATTTTTTTAAATACTCAATTGTTTGGTTGTCAACTAAACCAACCATTTCAAATTCGAAATTTATCATTTTTCAAACTTATACCATTAATTATTTTTAAAATTTATTACATAGATGTTTTAAATAATATAATCTTTAAAATAAAATAAAAAGTTTGAACTTTTCAAAATACATACTGAAATTGTGAGAGCTTAAAATACTGAAGAATTTAGTACTTCTAATTTTAACGTTAGAAAGATTCAAAACATTGACTTGTTACTGAGTATAAGATGTGGTTTACCTTAGAGAATAGACTTTATTATTTTGAATAGTTGAAGTTCGGAGTAACAAATGTTTCAAACATTCAACACCGAAATATCTATAACACTAACATAAGTCTTAACAAATTGTAATGCGACTTTTTCGCTATTTTTCAAAGAGAAAATATCTTAAGTGGGAATCTCGAGATTTATAATTTCAATAATAATTAATATAAATAATACAACTTACCAAGTTCTGTTTGCGTGTAAATACTAGCTGTGAATGTTTCTGTTGTCTCTCGTCGTTGATCTTCGACGTCAATGGCGTGAAGTTTTTCCCTACTTCGTCGCAATTCCTTCCGCAGTCGCTCTCGTTCCTCTTCTCTCTCTTTTACAATTCTCTATAATTTAAAAAAACACAGTGCATGAATTAAAACAGTAGACAATTTTTTAATTTAAAACAAATCATTAATGTCTCTCATTAAAGAAAAAAATTAGAAATTATAAATTTAAAAAATTAGAAAATATACTAACAAGAAGCTCTGAAAGCTGGGTATTCAGTGTATTACAAATTGGTTGTAAGATTGAGACCGGTACTGTTGGTTGAGACTGAGGATGAACACGAGGTGCAGGACAACCCGTCGCTTCGCAACTTGCAGATGTCGATGATGATCCTCTCGAAGCAAGAATAATATCTGACTCGCTTACAGTCAAAGAGGAATTTAAAATTCCGACTAATTGGTTTGCTAAAAGTAAAAAGGAGCGTTAGATTCTCTTAACCGATGAATTTTGCAATCATACGTAGTTAAAGAACAAGTTTATTTGATAAAAGAAATTATAAATAATAATAATAAACATAATACAATGTAAAATAGTAACCAACATCAGAAGTAAATTTAAAAAAAATGTCCAGCCAGGAAAATTAAAAAATACATCAGGGTAAATAAAAAATGTAAAACACAAAAAGTGAAACAACCTTGGTTAATAGCAGCCAGTATCAATTCAGCAGGTTCTTTCTCGATTTCGGAAGGCTCTGACGCAATTTCAGCGACATGCTCAAAGTCTTCTAGAGACAAGTTTAAGATGTCGGCAACCAAAGCTTGCTTTTCGGTTAGAGCTTGTTTGATCGCTTCATCCTTGCGCCTTAAATGTTCTGTAGCAGAAATAATCAAGGAGTGTGTTAAATTCGTCTTAGCATAAGACATTTCATGCTACATACTTAATTTAAAAATCTTCAAGTTTAAGTTCAAACTTTAAGTGAATGGCTGAGAAGAATTTTTAAACTAATAAGTTTAATATCTTCAGATATATGATTACTTAAAAGATTATTTAATTAGTAAATAATTGTATACCATATATCTTCAGAGATTATGGAAAATCAATACT
>CAKNWT010291575.1:0-12982 GCA_932066315.1 Andricus coriarius | reverse complement strand
TGAGAACAATTACATAGTCAGTGAATCAGTTTGTCATGCCTGAGAGCATGTCTCGAGGCGTTCGCAATGTTGCGAATCATCACACAGTCAGTGAGTCAGTTTGACATGCCTGAGAGCCTGTCTCGAGGCGTTTGCAATGTTGAGAACAATCACACAGTCAGTAAGTCAGTTTGTCATGCCTGAGAGCCTATCTCGAGGCGTTCGCAATGTTGCAAACAATCCACCAGCATTGTAGTTGTCATGCCTGAGAGCCTGTCTCGAGGCTTTCGAAATTTTACAAACCATCACACAGTCATTGAGTCAGGTTTTCATGCCTGAGAGCCTGTTTCGAGGCGTTCGCAATGTTGCAAACTATCCATCAGCAGTCTCGAGGCGTTCGCAATGTTGCGAACCATCACACAGTCATTGAGTCAGTTTGACATGCGTGAGAGCCTGTCTCGAGGCGTTTGCAATGTTGAGAACAATCACACAGTCAGTAAGTCAGTTTGTCATGCCTGAGAGCCTATCTGGAGGCTTTCCTAATGTTGCAAACAATCCACCAGCATTGTAGTTGTCATGCCTGAGAGCCTGTCTCGAGGTTTTCGCAATGTTGCAAACCATCACACAGGCATTCAAGTTCCAAGATATTCAAAATATGCTTTTAAACATAAATTAAACATAAAGCTTGAGTAAGAGTGTTCCAGTCTCCCGAAACAATTAACAAAATTGATTTCCATGAAAATAACTTTAAAATTATGTCAATATTAAATTTCTCAGAAATATCTCAATAAACTACGTATTTGTTTAATACGTTCTTTCCTTTTAGCTTCAATTTCTCTAGCTAAAACGTTCCTGCCTTAGCATCGATTTTCAAAAGATTAAAATATTTCTACGAATTTTTAGAAATTTCGAAACCTTAACAGCCCACAAAAAGTTAAATATTCAGAAAATAAGAATCTAACCTGTATAGTTTAAACTCACAATATACGAATAATTTAACGATTAAATATTATATTTTTTAAAGTTATTACCTTCAAAATTAAATTTCAATTGTAGAGTGTTAAAACATAAAGTGTCAAATTTGGTAAACATTTCAATTCAAACAATTAACGTCCCGAGAATAGTTCAAATTGCATAATTAAATTTAGAGCTTTAAGGCTGAACTCCAAAGTGCACCTAAGTATGCAACCCGCAAGCATTCCACATCGAAATTGTTCAAAATTGCACGTCGTGTAATTATAATGACATTTAAAGTGATTGGGTACATTTTTCCACTAAAAATTAACAAAATTCTGACAGTATTGAAAATCTGACAAGAAATGAGATAAATAATAAGCCTCTACGTGAACTTTTATTCTGCATAATTTATGCGATATTTTACTAACATCGTCTATTGCAAGCTCAGTCTATTTTTTAAACTCGATGTTGAAAGGCGTTCCTTTTTTCACAGAAAAATGTCATGCCATATACGTAGGATATTTTTCCTATTAAAAACTCTTTCGAGCTACATTAATAGCATTGCATTATTCAAAACGTCAAATAATTGACTAGAACTATGAAATTTCAAAAAACTTACTTTAAGTTCATGCTCCCCTCGCCAACCCACTAACCGACTCGAAGGACCAAAATGTTTTGAAATAATGACAATTTCTCACCGTTTTTATTAACCGCTAAATACCTTTTATCGATTCAGTCAGGGATATGAGTCCCCGAGCATATCCAATAAAGCACTCTACTAGAACCTTGAAATTAAAAAAAAACTTACTTCAAGTTCATGCTCCCCTCGCCAAACCACTATCCGGCTCGAAGGACCAAAATGTTTTGAATTAATGACGGACTGGCGTGGCATAGCGAAGGAACCATGCTCGGTCATGTCAAAGTCGCTAAATACCTATTACCGATTGAGTTCGGCATACGAGTCCCCGAGCATATCCATTGGACCACTCTCTTGGTGTCCAAAAAAAGGTTTTGGTTGTTTGACAAAATTGGCACAGATGTAGCCTCCGGAAGCTACGACCACGATCGTTCACCGAACGATCAATCCCAATGCGACTAGAGGTGATTCGTCATCCGATTCGTCCCTTCCCACAACATCAGAAGACGATCGAGTCGGGAAATCACTGAACAAATAATTGGGACTTGAAGAGCCACTCGACTTGTCTGAATGAATCACAATTGATTTTAAATCGTTGCACAGACCGAAGTGGCTACACTAGCCTACCCCTTTATTGAAACTGAATAGAGGAGAAAAAGGGTCCGAGCCTGCTCAACAAAAGAATCCTCACGCTACTACCTGAGTTCCCACACCACGAAAAGGCAGTACGCGAAACTCAAAAACAGAGGGAAAACTTTTTGGAGAATAAGCATTGGGCGGTGACCATGTTCAATGAAACCTGAAGGTAAATCAAAAGAGAAACAATAAAATCAAATAAATTATTAACAAGGTTCTTAATACATCCGAATTAGATACGTAAGGGTGTTTAGCAGGTCGCTTAAAGCTGGCAGTTATTTTATATGTAAACCAATTAATCAGTTAATGCGAATCGCTATCATCTTCTTTCAAGATTGCATTGCAATTATTAAATCTGGAGAATATCAATAAGCATTCACTTTAAGCCGGCTTATTGATGGGTTCTATGAACATTGATCTTTTGAATTGTTCTTGAAAAAAACTTAATATCATTAGCGAAATATATAATTAGTAATAGGATGTGAGGTTTTTCAAAAGTCATAGACTCATCGACTGCCAGCTTGAATGTTTTCACACATATATTTCAGTAAGTATATGTAGATTCTTATCAAGTCCGGATTAGGTACGTGAGGGTGTTTAGCAGTTCACTGACCACTGGCAGTTAATTTAATTATAAACGACATAATCATTTAATGTAGATCACTATCACCTCCTTTGAAGAGTGCATCTCCTTTTATTATGGAGTTTACTTAACTTTCTTGATGTTCTAATCCAATTCCTCATCTCTATGAAAGATAATTTGTTCTGGCAAGATTCCCTTACTTTTTGAAAAAAAAACCAGTCCTTAAATGTTCCATTGTTATGTATTCCATTAATATTCCCAGCTTTCAGTTAATTTAAAAAGATGTAAGGTTTTCGACCTTGATGGTTTTATAATAAAAGATGTTTCGTGTTTTTTCAGCTTTCTGGTCAGTGTTTTTATTTTAAAACTTTAAAACGTTTCGCCCGTCAACGTAGGGCCTCATCAGTTACAAGATAATGAAAACATCTAGAATAGAATAGACGAAAGAGGAGAGCCTTCATTTTATATATTCCTCTAAATTTTATTTGCCTAAAATTTGATGTCAAAGAATTTTTTTGTCTTGCATGATAATTGTAATTTAATATTATAAATTTCATACTAAATGAGATTTTTTTAATTTCTTTTTTTCTTCCATTGTGATTAAATTCTATATTAAGTTTTAAGTTAGTCAAACGTGGTGGTAAAATTCTTTCTTCTCTGCAAAGTAAAAGGAATCTCCTCTTATTTTGGAGTTTACTTAACTTTCTTGATATTCTAATCCAGTTCCTCATCTCCATGACAGATTCATTGTTCTGGCAAGATTCCCTTACTGTTTAGACTTAGTAAATAAACTTGTAAATCTATTTCTTCAACTTTCTCTGCCTAAATAGTTTCGTTTCGAAACTCATAATTTTATAAAGCCGTTCCATTTGTGCAGAGGCACGTTTAGCCTTCGAGAGATAAGGGCGGCCATAAATTGTAAATACAGCCGTTTCCAGAAAACGGCCCAAATAGTGTCAATGTGGGCCACGGGCCCATCCGACTATTTTCTTGTGCGATGTTGCCAAGTCTTGGTACTTTCTAGCCTTTAAGTTCTCCATGTCGATCTATATTTGGCAACGCCGGAAAATCAAGCGATTTTGAGTTTCACCCTCGCAGTGGCGAGAAAGGGCCAAAACGGACAGTGCGGTCTAAGACGCGATCTTGAACCGAACTTTAGCCTTTGCTATTTTTATAACCTCAGATTTAGCGCGACTTGAATTCAATCATCCTTTTATGTATCATCACTTTCTGTATAAATGTTCTAGTGCAAGATGTTTTTAATAAATAAGTGTAAAGCATCTTTGTTGTTTTTGAATTTAAACATATGAACCCGAATTTTTAAAACAGCCCGTCACAACTTACTTGTGTGCGCAAACATTGGTCCTTCCACAGCCGGATATGTAATCCGCAATTTTGAATTCGATAACCGGGCATTTGTGAATAAAGTAATTCCGTGTGGTAAATTTGTGACAGAATTAAAAATTTTTTGAACTGTCATTTATAAAGTGATTGAACATGAACTGCATTTTGGACTATTAGAATCAAGTGAATGTGACTTGTGAAGTTTCTACTTCAGTGAATGTGACTTTTAAAGTTTCTGGAACTGTGAGTGAAGGTGAATTAAGTGCGATTATGTGAATATCTAGTTAGCGGACTCTAACCAAGATTCAAAATAATCGGCCACCTATGAACTGTGAACTTTGTTGGTGAAATACAACGTGAACTTTGAACTGAGTGTACAGTGAATTACCTGAACTTGAACTCTACAACATTTTTCAAACCTTTGTACAAATTTATCCATGCAAGCTGATAAATCGACGACGCGAACACGTAAAAACAACGAGAGCTGCGGAGTATCTGGAAGGAGTTTTCTTCATTCGGTGACTCTCCAAATTTGATTTCCTTTTCCTTAGCTCCCTTTTACGCTTCGACTTGTGGTATTTACGGTCAAAATGTCGGTATATTTGTGAAAGAAAAAATGAACGCCAATCAAGGCCAAGTTGACTAGATTTAAAAATTAATTTGCGGCATACAATAAGGCGCTGGGGCTCGGGACTTGGCCTATTCAATTATCGAAACTCGAGGCATTATTTGAACAGTATTATGAAATTCAAACCGAAATCGAGATGGCAATCGAAGCTGACGACGAGTTTCAAGAGACTGAAGAAAGAACAGAATTTGAAGCCGCATATTTCGAAGTAGTGTCTCAAGTTAGAGAATTTATTGCAAAAAATCAGCAAAGCAACTCGTCAGCCTCGATTTTTCGTACGGAAAGTTCTTCAGGTAGTGAAGCGCCAAGCCAGGCATCGTCCTTAACTGAACTCGCAAATCTTCTGTCAGCGAACGCACTCGTGTCAAATCTTCCAACCATTAAAATCCCGAAATTTGGCGGGTCTTATAAAGATTGGATAAAATTTCGCGATTCTTTCAGGACAATGGTACATGATAAGGTTGGACTGAACAACATTAAAAAATTCCATTATTTAGACGAGGCGCTGACAGGAGAGGCTGCGCGTGCTATCCAATCATTGGGTGTCTCAGACGCGAATTATGAACTTGCGTGGAAAAGTCTGCTAGATTGATTCGAAGATTCGCGGTCTCTTGTTCATTTTCACATGACAGATATTTTTAATTTGCCTGTATTGACAAAGGCCACATTCGTTGCTCTGAGACAGCTCATTGACGATACGAATAACAATTTTCTTGCATTAAAATCGCTAAATGAGGATACGGATGCCTGGGACACGGTAATCATACATCTTTTAAGTTCAAAATTAGATTCGTTCACTAAAAGAGAGTGGGAAAACCGGTTAATCTCGATGCCTGGGAAACCGACGTTCAAAGAAATGCTAAAGTTCTTAGAAAATCGTTGCAAATATCGGCAGCGCGTAGCTGCAGACAAGCCAGACTCTAATCAAATGAATAATCAAAAGAAACCGATTACAAAGAATTCCAGTTTAAAATCCTCTGAACGTCTAACAAACCATGCAATGACAAAAAAAGTGTGCCCATTCTGCCAAGAATCTCATGCACTGTACTGCTGTACAAAGTTTCTTGCGCTCCTGATTGAAACTCGTATTGACGAGATTAGGAAATTGCGATTCTGTTTCAATTGCTTAACTCCCGGTCATCAAAATAGACAATGCAAAGCCGGACCGTGCAATAAATGTCATAGAAAACATAACTCGTTACTTCACCTTGATTACAATAATACCCGAGTGAAGCAGGATAAAGAACAAATTATTGAAGCATCGGCTTCACCGATAGAACATGCGAGCTATCAATCTATAAAGGCGACACTTGTTACGAATTTAATTCTCTCTCCGGCAAATAAAGATGTAATGTTTGGCACTGCCATCGTTTGGATGGAGGATAACATGGGAAACCGTCACGAATGTCGCGTCTTGCTCGATTCATGCTCGCAAGTTAATCTTATGACACAAAAATTATGTCAACGTCTTAAATTTCCGGTTGCAAATTTGAATACCGTAGTCTCCGGTGTGTTTAAATCTACTCAAGAACCACAATATTATACCAGTGTTTTGTTTACGTCGCGTTCGACTAATTATTCTAAACGAATTAATTGTTTAGTCACGCCGGAAATTACCGACGATATTCCGAATCTTCCCGTGCGGCGAAGTGATTTTGAAATTCCCGACGGACTTGTACTGGCCGATCCAACTTTCGATAAAACACGGCCTGTCGATCTCTTACTTGGAGCAGGTATTTTCTGGAAACTCCTGTGTGCAGGTCAGATTCATCTACGCAGTGATCAACCCATTCTGCAGGAAACGCAACTCGGATGGATTTTCGCAGGTCCTATGCAAGTTCCTTCACGTGATAGACGAGCGGTGTGCAACTTAATCACTAATCATCAATTGCAAAACGAAGTCAAAGATTCTGGGAAATTGAAAATTATGAAAGAAAAAAGAATTATCCAGATCTCGACGTTCGAGATGATCTGGATAGGCACTTTAAGTCTACCACTGAATGCGATGAAAGTGGAAGATTTGTCGTTACCATTCCGCTCAACGGAAAGGTCGATGACCTTGGCGCATCATTAAACATGGCGCAAAAGCGTTTTTTGGCCGTGGAACGTAAATTATTAAAATTTCCAGAATTGCGAGAAAAATACATTGAATTTCTAGAAGATTATGTAGTTCAAGGGCACATGGAAGCAATTCCGACCGAAGAAATAAATAATAGTGATATTATCAATTATTTGCCTCCCCACGCAGTGATGAAGGACTGCCGTTCATCACGCGTTCATCATGGGTAGTTTTCGACGGTTCTGCGAAAACCTCCACTGGGGTCTCTTTTAATGAGGTACAGAAGGTGGGTCCCGTGGTGCAGAATGATTTGTTCTCGATCACATTGCGTTTTCGTCAGCACCCGGTCGTCTTTTCAGCTGATATCACACAAATGTATCGTCAGGTAAAAATCAATAAGAGCCAACATGACTTTTAAAGAATTTTATGGAGGAAGGATCCGTCGCTCGCAATTCAGCATTATCGATTGAAAACAATTACCTACGGTACTGCTTTGGCTCCATATTTAGCCACACGAGTCTTGCGACAAATTGGGGAGGAGATCAAGGCCGAGCACCCTCTTGCAAGTGAGGTCATCATACGCGATTTTTATGTTGACGATTTGCTCACTGGAACGAGCACTATTGAAGAGGCACAGCGTTTGAAAGAGGATATTACAAATCTTCTCTCTCCTGCAGGACTAGAACTTCGAAAATGGGCTTGCAATGAACCAGGTATTTTCAAGGAATCGACTGTTTCAAACACAGAACGAGCTATACAGGCTGACAAGTATCTGAAAACACTAGGATTAATTTGGAATCCCGATAAGGACGAATTAAAATACTGCGTCATTGAAAGTCCTCAACAAAGGGCGACGAAGAGGACTATTTTATCTACAATTGCTAAAATCTTCGACGCTTTAGGCCTTGTAGGTCCAGCTATTATCCGCGCTAAAATAATATTACAAAGATTATGGGAACTACAACTCGATTGGGATGAAGCTCTTCCTCAGGATTTTCATACACTCTGGATGGACTTCAGTAATCAGCTACGGGCATTAAACGAAGTTCCAGTACCACGATTCGTTCTCTGTCAAAGCCAGGTCAACATACAACTTCATGGATTTTGCGATGCTTCGGAGGCTGCATATGGAGCATGTGTATACATCAGGTCCACTCATGAAGCTGATCAGCCGACGATCAGATTATTGTGTGCGAAATCAAAGGTAGCTCCACTCAAAAAGATCACACTGCCACGCCTCGAACTTCAGGCTGCACTGCTTCTTGCACAATTCATTGAAACAGTGGATGCCTTCCTAGAATTACAGGTGGAAGAAACCTATCTCTGGTCTGATTCTACAATAACTTTATGCTGGATAAAATCATCTCCCAATCGATGGTCGACATTCGTTGCGAATCGGACCAGTGAGATCCAGGAACTCACAAATGACAATTGGAACCACGTGCGGTCCGAAGACAATCCAGCCGATCTTATTTTCCGAGGAATCAACCCTGAAGATCTTCGAGGCAACAAACTTTGGTGGCAGGGGCCGGCGTGGCTAGTACAGCCCACACAAACATGGCCGAATAATACGAATTGTCAGATTAGTGAAGAAGCACTCGAAAGAAGAAAATATGAGCGAACTCTTATTGCAACTACGAATGAGAATTTTAAATTACTTGAAAGGTACTCTGCGTTACCCAAGCTTTTTTGAGTCACAGCGAATTGTCTGCGTGTTATTCATAATCTTAAGGTATCTAGAACACTTCGAGTTATGGGTCACCTAACTGTGGCTGAGAGAGACAGGTCATTGACGTGCCTCTTGAAGCTCGCCCAGACTCAAGAATTTTCATGCCAACTGAGGGATCTTGTAAGCTCAAAGCAGGTGTCAGGTAAAAGTAAATTAGTCCCTTTAAATACATTCATTGACTGGCTCGGTCTGCTCAGAGTGGGCGGGCGCTTAGTCAACGCTTCGATACCATTTGAACAAAAGCATCCTGTAATCCTCGCTCCAAGTAAACCTCTTAGAAAAATTCTCATTGTATACGAACATTGCAAATTATTGCACGCAGGATGTCAAACAGTAGTTTCATCATTGAAAACTCGATTTTGGATTTTATCGTATAAAAATACAGTCAGAAGTATAATTAAAAATTGTGTTAGGTGTTTTGAAGTTCAACCAGTGTCTTCCGAATATATTATGGGAAATCTACCATCAGCGCGCGTTACGCCCCAACGTCCGTTCATGACATGCGGAGTTGATTATGCTAGGCCTTATTATCTTATCGACAAACTGCGTGGCCGAAACGTAACTAAGGCATACATTTGCATTTTTGTGTCTTTCGTCACAAAGGCGGTCCAGATCGAATTAGCGCGCGATCTGAGCACTAATTCATTTTTAAATTGTTTCTATCGATTTGTCTCTCGCCGAGGAAAATGTCAAAAGATTTATTCTGACAACGGTACGAATTTTGTAGGAGCTCGAAATGAACTACGCGAATTAGGTCAACTCGCCTTATGTAGGGAGAACTATATACAGTATTAACCCAAGTCGAGGCATGTCTAAATTCCCGACCCTCATCTCCCATCTCAACCGATCCTAATGATTTAATTCCTTTAACACCTGGTCATTTCCTAATTGGAGACTCGTTATTGGCTATTCCACAACATGATTTGCGAGACACGCCTCAAAATCGGCTTACTCACTACGGGCACCTTCAGTATATGTTGCAGCATTTTTGGCAGCGTTGGCAGAACGAATATCTCGGCCAACTCCAGAGACGGAACAAATGGGCTCAATTAACAGCACCTCACCTTGTACCTGGAACAATGGTTATTGTTCGTGAAGACAACCTGCCGCCTTTCAAATGGCGTTTAGGTCAGATCGAGAAGATTCACCCAGGAAAAGACAAAGTAAATCGAGTAGTCTCGGTCAAGGTCGCAGATTCGACGATTACACGTTCGGTTTCGAAAATCTGTCCATTGCCAATCGATCAGGAATTAATTGAGAATCCTCAATAAATTCTGATTTGTTTTTTGAATTTATGTATCTGTAAACCTCTGTAATTATTTCCAGCTTATGTTATACTCTATGGATATATATGTAGGATTAATATATTTTATTCTATTCTATCAATACTATTTTATTGTGTGGTAATCAAATATTATTACTGAATCAAACTTATTGATGTAACCGATAATTGAAACTAACTCAAGAATATCATCGCGTCGTTATAATTATCGATAGTTAGATTGTGTTTTTGAATCAATTTCCAATATTGCATTATTTCTGAATTTTATGACGAATAACTAGGTTGAAAAATAATCTTCCAAAGTGGGCAGGATGTTTAGACTTAGTAAATGAACTTGTAAATCTATTTCTTCAACTTTCTCTGCCTAAATAATTTCGTTTCGAAACTCAGAATTTTGTAAAGCCGTTCAATTTGTGCAGAGGCACGTTTAGCCTTCGAGAGATATAGGCGACCATAAATTGTAAATACAGCCGTCTCCAGAAAAGGGCCCAAGTGGTGCCAATATGGGGAATGGGCCGATCCGACTATTTTCTTGTGCGATGTTGCCAAGTCTTGGTACTTTCTAGCATTTAAGTTCTCCATGTCGGTCTATATTTGGCATCGCCGGAAAATCAAGCGATTTTGAGTTTCAACCTAGCAGGGGCGAGAAAGGACCAAAACGGACAGTGCGGTCTGAGACGCGATCTTGAACGGAACTTTAGCCTTTGCGATTTTTATAACCTCAGATTTAGCGTGAATTGAATTCAATCATCCTTTTATGTATCATCACTTTTTGTATAAATTTTCTATTGCAAGATGTTTTTAATGAATAAGTTTAAGGCATCTTTGTTGTTTTTGAATTTAAACAAATGAAACCGAATTTTAAAACAGCCCGTCACAAATTACTTGTGCGCGCATACACTTTCTTTTTGAAAAAAACCAGTCCTTAAATGTTCCATTGTATTCATTATGTCGTCGACCGGATAAACACCGTTTAATCTACGAATAAATGTAAACTCTCAAAAGCTTTGTTTATTATTGTTTTTCCAACTTTTCAAAACGTTGATTAGATTGACGTTCTTGGGTTATTCATGCTAAATAAGTTTCACTGTTCAACATTTTCTTTTACGCGTCGTTTTGATGCTTTTAATTTGACGACCTGATAAACACCGCTTTATGTACTTTTCCTCCCACGCATTTACTAAAAGGTTAAAAACTAAAAAATTGACAGTAAACGTCTCAGGAGACTGTCCTGTATTAATCCCATTAAACAAAATCTAATTTCCTCGCCGACCCGACAGACACCGTTTTATATATGAATGCGACCTAATAAAAACCGTTAAATCTATGCAAAAATTTAATCTCTCAAAAGCCTTGTTTATTATCATTATTTCGACTCTTAAAAACGTTAATTAGATTGACGTTCTTGTGTTCTTCATACTAAATAAGTTTCACTGTTCAACATTATCTTTTTCATGTAATTTTGAAGCTTACATTTGGCGACCGATAAACACCGTTTAATGTATGAATGCGACCTAATAAACACTATTAAGTCGCTTGAAAATTCAACCTCACAAAAGCTTTGTTTATTATTGTTTTTCCAAGTTTTCAAAACGTTGATTGGATTGACGTTCTTGGGTTTTTCATGCTAAATAAGTTTCACTGTTCAACATTTTCTTTTACGCGTCGTTTTGATGCTTTTAATTTGACGACCTGATAAGCACCGCTTTATGTACTTTTCCTCCCACGCATTCACTAAAAGGTCAAAAACAAACAAAAAGATAGTAAACATCTCAGGAGACTGTCCTCTATTAATCCCATTAAACGAAATCTCATTTCTCCGCCAGCCCGATAAACACCGTTTTATGTATGAATGCGACCTAATAAGCACCGTTAAATCTCTTGAAAACTAAACCTCACAAAACTTTTGTTTATTATCATTTTTTCGACTCTTGAAAACGTTAATTAGATTGGCGTGCATGTGTTCTTCATACTAAATCAGTTTCACTATTCAACATTTTCATTTACATGTCATTTTGATGCTTTTACTTTGACGACCTGATAAACACCGTGTTATGCATTTTTACTCCCACGCATGTATACATAAGGTTGAAAACTAAAAAAAAGGTAGCATACATCTCAGGAGACTGTCCTCTATTAATCCCATTAAGCAAAATCTCATTATCTCGCTGATCCAATAAACACCGTTTTACGTTTATGGTTAAAAGTTTGTCATTAGCACAACCGCAGGATTTCGCTGGGAGCAGGTGCTAATCTGAAAAATTACACCCACTCCCAGCGAAATCGCGGTAAAATTTCAGTTGCAACCACGTCTCACGACCGTGAGATATGCGACGAATTCAATACGATGATCCGGCAAAAGTCTCGTGCACCCTGAGGACACGGAGCGACCCAAGGACGACAGCCTTCTGCATTTTCCCCGCGAGTGTCTTAGCATTTTCTTGACACGTAGGGATGCTTTTCAGGCTATTAACCAGTGAACCATTGACACCTCCAAGAGCGCCGATGATCAAGACGATTTCCTTAACGGAATATTCAAGGTATAGCCGTCGGAACTCCCTTATAAGTTCTGTATACCTCTCTTTATTTCATTCTCCTTGGCTATGATGTTTTTGTCAGCTGCTGAAACACTGGGCCTTGACTTCAATATCAGGGATCAGCAAAGTGCATAAAATCTTATCCATCTCGAGTATTCATTCTTGAAGGCCCGGATTAAGAAAGCACAGGAGAAAAACTTCCGCGAAGAGCTCCTCAAGAAGAAGATGCACGGCATCTTCCACGGAAATTTGGAGGATTTGTCGATGTCGTATGAGCTAACGTTTGCTTTCCTTAAATCACCCGGATTGAAGTCGCGCACGGAGGGTTTCATTTTGGCATGCCAAGACGATGTCATTTCCACTCTAGCGTACCGTCGCCACATTTTGAGCCAAGACATTCCCGATGAAAGCTGCAGAGCATGTCATGCACACCCCGAGCATCTAGGACACATACTATCTGGTTGTCCAACTCATGCGGGAACGACCTATATCCAAACGTACAATGCGGCACTAACAAGGGAAGGTCTTCAGGTTTTCAGCGCCCGTAGGGTTATAACCGGTCACAAAAGATTCCTTGAGGTACCCACAACAAAGTTCAACCCATCCTAGCC
>CAKNWT010291572.1:1417-13218 GCA_932066315.1 Andricus coriarius | reverse complement strand
GAAGAGACTTGAAATTATTTTTAGAATTCACTCTGAATTCTTATTAACTTACCCTGAATTCTTTGGAATTCTTTTAAATTTTCTTAATTCACTTGAACTATTCTAAATTTACTCAATTCTACTTGATTAAAGTGATCTTCTGAATTCTTAAAAGTTTTTATTTAATTGATCCTGAGGATCAATTGACAAAATGATCAAAGGATTTGAAATATTTTAAAGCTTTTTTTTCAAATTCCTTGGCATTTTCAAGATCTTTAATTTTTTTAATTTTAAAGGATTTTAAATACTTTAGGTTATTTTAAAACATTACAACAAAGATTTTAATAGATTTTAGTAATTTAATGGGATTTAAAAGGAATTAAAATATTTGAGGGTATTGTGAAAGATTCCCAGGCATTTTCAAGAGTTTAAAAAAGTTTCAAGGGATTTCAAAAGATATCGAATGATTCGAAATATTTTGGGAAATTTTAAAAGATTCCCAACACTTTTTTATTTATCTCATAAGTTTGAATAGAATTAAAATACTTTTAGATATTTTAGGTTATTTCAAAATATTTCAAGGCATTTTCAAGAGATTTCAACAGTTTCAGGGGATTTTCAAGGGATTAAAAAAAATTTGCATGCGGTTTTAAAGAATTTCCTCAAATTGCAGAAGATATGGACGGATTTTACAGGACCTGTAAGTTTATAGGATATTTAAAAATATTCCAAGGGATTTTATAAGATTTCCGAGAATTTCAATGATTTTATGGGGTTTGAACAGCTCTCAAGGAATTTTAATAAATTTTCCAGGATTTTCAAATCTTCTAAATTCATTTAATGTTACTTAATTCACTGCATTTTTAAAAAGTTTAATTCATTTTAAAGTCTTTCAAAGTCACCTTAAATTCTTAGGCATTTCATCATATTCTTTTGAATTCTCTTTAATTTTTCTAAACTCATTTCAAACTTACTCAATTCAATTAATTGTTTCATATTTTTTAATTGTTTTGAATTTCCTAATTGTTTTTTAAATTCATTTTGATTTTTTATGAATTCCACAGAATTCTTTTCGTTTCCCCTAAATTCCTCTAAATTCACTCAAATTTTACTTAAATAAATGGATTTTTTCTATTTTAAAAAATTTGTACAATTCATATAAATTCTTTTGATTTTGACTTGAATCATTTTCTAGTCATTAGTCGTTTTTTTGGTAAGAAACTAGTAGGATTTCTAAGATTTCAAGAGATTTGAAATTATCTTTTGGAATTGACTCTAAATTCTTCTTAATTTCACCTAAATTTTGTTTAATTCTTTGGAATTTCCTTGAATTTTTTTAATTCACTTGAATTCTTCTAAATTTACTCACCTTGAATTCTTATGCATTTCATCAAATGTTTTTGGTTTCCCTTGAATTTTTCTAAGCTCATTTCAAAGTTATTGAAATTGAGTGAAGATTTTTCATACCTATTTTTAAACTGCTATTCTGCTTTTTTTACCCTTTAAGTGCCAAAAAAGTACCCTATGAGCGCGACAAAAAGTACACTTTGGTCCTTATATTTTGTCTCACAGGGACTGTGAGGCCTGCATGAATGAAAAATCAAGACAGCATTTCAAAGATCATGATTTTGTATCTCTCAGATTGTTATGGGCTAGAATGAAGGTAGGAATCAGAAGTTAAGCGTAGCGTGTTATTTTCCAGTTAATAGTGACCCGAGGGAAGTCAAAGACACCTTCTGGGACACTTTAAATGATACAATTAGTACTTGCGATCAAGGTGAAAGAATAATTTTGCTGGATTGTAGTGCCAGTGGACCTCTTTAAATTCTGTGAAGGGGGCGCTCCTAGTACAACGGGTTGTCAAGATACAGGGGCCCGAATTTTCGACGATTCACCCCAACAGCTAACTTTCAATTGTACATAACTCCTGATACAGTTACCTAATTTAACTTTTTTATGGGAGTTTTGAAAAGGTATATTGACAAGGTTTATAATAAAAATAATTATAAGACGAGAAAAAAATTATTTCACGTTGATTTTTCATTTTGAAAAACATTTTTGTGATTTTCTCCCAATGCGGCATTTTTTATTTATTTTTTAATTATTCGAGAAAAAAGCTTGATTTTGTTTCTTGAAAACCATCCCAAAACGAAAATAAGATGGAAAATAATGGTTGAGTTGTAGAAGGTCATGCTAGTTGGCCTCACGCCAACTAGCCACGGCGCTACTAGGCGTACTGTAGTGACTCAGTGGTTCTAATAATTGATAAAAATTATTTTTCTGTTGACGTGTAACGAATATTTTATTTTATTCTTACTTTTATGTAGCTGGAGAACAATTTAGATGGTTTCTTATCTAAATTATCAAAATGGTTCCATTGCAGGCAAGCGATAGTTAATAATAAAATTATAAACAATTTCGGTGGATGGTTCTGCTCATCTGTTGCATGTCACCTTTTAGTGAATTTTTTTGTGTTAATCTCTTTGCCTTTGACAATTTGGGGTGCTTTTTGGTGTGAGTCCCCTTACCTCTCACAGTGTTACTTAAAAAATGATTTTTTATTCAATTTAATGTTCACGTTGCTCTTCTTTTCGCGATCAATAATTTGAGATGAAATCTATTGGTTTTCTGTCCGCAAGATATCTAAATTATTCTGAAAGTATTAAAAATTCGGAATAAAATGGAACTTTTGTTACGCGTCAGCAGAAAAATTATTTTTATCAATTATTAGAACGACTGAGTCACTACAGCACGCCCAGTAGCGTCGTGGCTCGTTGGCGCGGGGCACCCGCGCTCTTATGACCTTCTATAACTCAACCAATACTTTTCATCCCATGTTCGTTTCGGGATTTTTTCAAGAGAAAAAACCAAGCTTTTTTTCTAGACTAATTAAAAAAATATCAAAAATGCCGCATTGGGAGAAAATCACAAAAAAGTGTTTTAAAATGAAAAATCAAGGTGAAATAATTTTGTTATCGTTTTATAATTATTGTTATTATAAACCTTGTTAAAATATCTCTCCCGAATTCTCATAAAAAGTAAAATTTGGGTAATTGCATCAGGAGTTATGTACAATTAAAAGTTATCAGTTAAGGTGAATCGTCGAAAATTCGGGCCCCTGTATCTTGACAACCCGTTGTACTAGGAGCGTCCCCTTCACAGAATTTAAAGAGGTCCACTAGCAATACAATCTGGCAGAGTTTGAATAAGATAGACGACAACAAAATTTTAGGCGGAGACACTTGGCAAATTCTACCCCAGATACAGAAAGGGTACTAGGTAAATTTGGGGATCCCAGAAAAAATTATAGCGGGGAAAAGCTAGTTAGCTTATGCATAGAAAAGGGCCTATTTATTACAAATACTTGGTTTCGACATAAAATTATCCACACGTACACCTGGTGTAAAGGAAATAGCAGCAGTATAATTGACTTCGTTATTGCGGATGGAAGACTGAGAGAACTAGTTAAATATACAAGAGTCATGAGGGGTTCCGAATGCAATACTGATCATTACATTTTAGTCTCCAAAATAAACTTAGGAACGCCTAGATGAGGCAACTTGGGAGGGGCTTCGAAGCAACAAAGGTATAGAGGGCGCGTGGACTATGTTAGGGATATCACTGTTCAATCTTCGATTGAAGGATGTGGTACAGCGTTTGTATGTAGAAAATCTGGTGATGCATGGTGGAATGATGAAATTAAGGCAGCCCGACAAGAAAAGAGAGAAGCGCACTAGAGAACGTTAAACATCAGAGATCTTAGCGATGAGGGGAGAAGTAGACTAGAAACTGATTACAGACACAAAAAGAATAAAGTTAAATGACTAGTCAAGGAAAGTAAAGATAAAATCAGAACAGAATAAGAGAAGAAATTACAAAACGACTTCCAAGGAACCATGGAACTAATTTTTAAAGAGATGAAGAGAAGTAAAAATACGGAGTTTGTGAGCATGACAAAAAACAAAGGGGAAACGCTATATGATACATGCGCGATAGTAGACGCTTTAAAAGACGGTGGCGAGTACATACCTCACAGGGTGTGCGAATTGATAAATTGATGCATTGAGACGGGACAAGTCCCAGATGATTCGAGAAAGGCGATTATCGTACCAATATACGAAAGAAAGGGAGATGAAAACAATTGCAATAATTACAGAGGTACAGCTTACTAAGTACTGCAAGTAAAATATATTCAAAAATACTTATTCGTAGGGTAATGGAAATTACAGAAGAAAATATATGGGAAGTCCAAAGTGGATTTATGCCAGGAAGATCATGCACAGATCAGATATTTAGCTTAAAACAGCTCACAGAAAAAAACTTAAGAGCAGGAAAGAAAGTTTTCTATGAATTTGTTGACATAGAAAAAGCATTTGACAAGGTAAATAGAAGTAAACTTTGGGAAGACCGTCTAGAGTACGGAGTCAATGGATGACTCCTACAAGCAATACAAACAAGATATGCAGGCAGTAAAGCGAGTGTAAGCGTTAACGGAAAACTGAGTGACTGATTTGATATTATGCAGGGTGTTAGACAAGGATGCGTTATATCCTCATGCCTATTTATCATATTTATGGACAAGTTGCTAAGAATGGTCTTCCCGTGCAGAAATTTGGATGTGGCGCCGATCGGGCCCCGATCGGGAAAAATGTGGCCCCAATAGGGTAATCTGCCTAGCGCCAGACCGGAAATGAAACGCCCTACCCGATCAAGCCTCGAAAATGTGGGCCCTTTTTGTCCCAGATATGGCCCCTTTAATTTTTTTATTTCTACAAATAGTAAAATTTAAAAGGTTTTTCAATAGAAATAAATAGTTAGCTCTGAGAAGTAGTTTGTGCAGGATATATCCTCGAACATATATTCATTAGAGAGACTTTATTAGCCTGCACTTCTCTAATTTCAACTCTCAAACTCATAATTCTCCTTATCAGCAAGTCATCTGAATAGAAAAAAACAATCATGGTTAGATCAATTATTTTTAAGTAATAATTATAGTAAATAAAAAAGTGAATATCCTTACATTTTTCTCAACATATCCGGAGATTCCGTTGCGGTCGTTAATTGTATTTTTGGTTCATTTTTCATTGCATAACCTTTGATGCCTCTCTTTTCCATGATTTTTGACAGAGATTCTTTGTCGTTCACTACGAAAGAGTTTTGAGTTGAATCAAAGTTAGGTGAACTTTCGATAAAAGTAGCAAAAAAATGCAATGATCACATTTCAAACTAAGTATAATTTTATACGTACGTATTATAAAAATGTAATTTGACAAAAAGGTATTGCCACTTCTGGTTTTTTATAAACTCGTGCAAGAATCCATTGTCTTGAAAGTCACCGAAAGAATCAATTTCTGCAAAGACTGATTTTTAAACGTAAAATTAATTTAACATAGGTTAAAAACGTATTTGCTTTACATTCTGTACCGGTGTCAAACTCTTCATATGGATATTGATTGACTAACGCACATGGGGCACGTGGAAAGAGATTTAAACAGTAAGGTTATGTTCGAAAAAATACTTATCCGAATATTCATATATTTTGTATAAAGTAATCTGTATTATCAAATTGTAAGCTTTCTCGAATACATTGCTCGAAATCTTCAGAAGCTAAAAATGAGTTGTAAACTTTCATTAACCCTAGCGGACCGAATGAACGGAACGGATACGCTACAGCGTATCGCTATAGTATCCACATCGTATCCTCTCCGTACCATGCAAGAAAAACTCATCAAAAAGGGAAAATGAACATTTAACTTGTTGAGATTCGGATTCTACGTGAAATTTTGGGTTAGAAGGTCACGGAGTAATTGCAATAGTTTTTCTTGCAACGATAAAAACTTTAAAAAAATATAATACTCATTGACAACGTGCGCTGAAGGCGACTTCAAGCGCATCCATAATCGTTTAAGGAGTACTGCTTATAGGCCAGGCGGCAGAGCAAAAAAATGGTCATTATTGACATTAATTCCGACTAAAGAAATTATGGTTTTAAAATGTTCTTTGGGTCAAAATAAGGAACCGTTTTCGTTATCCCCCTCCCCCAACCTCTGCGTATCTTTTGGCAGTGGCACAAACTTTCGAAAAACAGTTTTTTATTTATAACTCGTTTGCTTATGGTTTTTTTGCAAACTCCGCGTCTACAAAAATTAAAGCCCATAAAATTCTCCACAAAAAAGGTTCTATTGATTTTTTTCATACGACCCATATTTTTCGAATAATAGCTGGGAAAAGTCCAAAAATTTGTAAAAAATGTTGAAAACTTGCACGTATACTAGTTCTGAATTGACGTTGGATAAATTTATGCACTAATTGTCGGTAAGATCAATGCTAGGAAATAAATAATACATTAACAATTTATTTTGTATTGCTTATGAACAATTTCATTAATTGAATCAATTTTATCATTATATACGGTTTTCACAATTGCGAGCCTATGTATGTAAGTATTTGAGACCACTTAGTCGAAAAATTTAGAGAATAGCTTAGTCCCTTAGTCGTTGGAATGTTGAGAAACATCTACATACATTTATGGTTGATTTTGAAGCAATCTTTTTAGATTATTACATTTTCCAAATAGAATAAGAAACAATCAAAAGTTTAATGTATTTATAATATTGCTAATATTTAATGCATTCTTCTTTCAAAAATTTTAAATAAAAAAGAGATTTCTTTCAAGAAATTGAGGTAAAATTATTTAAAATTTAGTGTCTGAAATCTGTTTTATCATTAATCCGTCCTCTTCATACTACCAGGAACCAACATGTTTCGGGGCCAATTAAGACCCCCTCATCAGGGATTATTTATAGGAAAACTACAAGGTCTAATTAAAAATTCTTATGCTAGTTCAATAATCAAAACATAATATCTGCAATTAAAAAGAGGCATATACATACGAAAATACGCAGAAACATACATACACATGCATAGAAATAGATATGTATACTTCCCCCTTTAAACGTTAATATATCTAATTTTGTATTCATTAGTGAAAAAAAGAAAAGTGAAAAAGATATACAAATTATTCTTTATAATAAGAATAAATAAGTATTTAAAATTCTATCCATTCAAGTAAGTTTTTTGGTTGACTTTTTCTCTTTTTCTCCTGTTTTCATTTGGTTACTTTTGTGCCTAATGAGCCGAAAAGTGAGATAATTTGGAATTATTTTTTTTTTAATTGTGAATCTTTTTCATGCTCATTTTGCATAAAATTATTCATGATAAAATAGATTTCTTTTCGATCTTAAGTTTAAAGTCTACATACATTTTTCTTGTTACAGCCGCGCGCTTGTCATTTCAGTAAACACTTGCTGAAAGTGGTGAGCCCTGTTCTAGGCCAATGGTATTCGTCGTTTTTGTTTTTAATTACAATGATCCTAATTCAATTTTTTTGGTACGCCTGTGACATTCTGGATTTTGTACATTCCAACGACCAAGCTATTCTCTAAATTTTTCCACTAAGTGGTCTGAAATACTTACATACATATAGGCTCGCAATTATGAAAACCGTATATAATAAAAACATTTATTCCATTAATGAAATTATTTATAAACAATAAAAAATAAGTTGTTAATGTATTATTTATTTACCAACATTGATCTTACCGACAATTAGTGCATACATTTATCCAACGTCATTTCAGAACTAGTATACGTGCAATTTTTCAACATTTTTTACAAATTTTTGGACTTTGCCCGGCTATTATTCGAAAAATATGGGTCGTATGAAAAAAGTCAATAGAACCTTTTTTGTGGATAATTTTATGTGCTTCAATTTTTGTAGACGCGGAGTTTGCAAAAAAACCATAAGCAAACGAGTTATAAATAAAAAACCGTTTTTTGAAAGTTTACGCCACTGCCAAAAGATACGCAGAGGTCAGGGGAGGGCGATAACGAAAACGGCTCCTTATATTGGCCCAAAGAACATTTTAAAACCATAATTTCTTTAGTCGGAATTATTGTCAAACAAAACTACGTACCGCCCGGCCTATTAAACGATGATGGATGTTTGATTATGGACGCTTGAAGTCGCCCTCAGCCCACGTTGTCGATAGGTTTATATTTTTTTAAAGTTTTTATCGTTTCAAGAAAAACTATTGCAATTACTCCGTGACCTTCTAACCCAAAATTTCACGTAGAATCCGAATCTCAACAAGTTGAATGTTCATCTTCCCTTTTTAATGAGTTTTTCTTGCATGATACGGAGAGGATACGATGTGGATACTATAGCGATACGCTGTAGCGTATCCGTTCCGTTCATTCGGTTTGCTAGGGAAAACATTACTGTCATTTTAACGCTTTATTTTGTAATCAATTTGTTTGAAAAAACTTACCTGTATCTTTGCAAGCTGAAAATATCTCTCTTCAAGAGGATCCAAAATGTAACGATACAACTAACAAAACACTTTTCACCTTTATTTATATTTACAATGGTGCCTATCTTCATTGCTTACAATCGAATGCGAAGAGTCGACCAATCCAAATCTTTCGAGGTAAGCGCGGTAGATTCAAATTAAAAATTTAATTTGAGATAATAAATTATTTTAAGGTTAGAGTCGTTATTCTTATTATCTTACTGCTAAATATTTAACTTATTACTCCATAATCATATTTTGCAACTAATTTCAATCAATTCTCATAATCCCAAATTATTACAAAAATATTTTTAATATTGCTTAGAAATTTTCTATTTTAAATTTGTAGTTTGCGACACCGCACACATGGCATTTTTTAAGCATTTTGATTTATTATTTCTAAAAGAAGTCGTCTAAAATTTTGAAATTTTTCCAAATTGTGCCCTGATATTTAGAAAAAATTAATTAATCACGGAATATGTGAAAAATGAAAGGGACTTAGAATGGTCAACTTTTTGGCAATCATCCATTTACATTAAAAATAAAATAAACATATTACACTGTTAATAAGATTATTTAGATTTAAATATTAATGAAAAACAAATGAGACACTAATTTTGTATTTCATCTGGGAGTTAGGTTTCATGATTTTTATGTTGAATCTAGTGAATTAAAACTTACCTTCATCTTCATTGCGGATATAGGAAATTTCAGCAACAATTTTGTGTTTCTGAACTCGCAATTTACTTTTTGCTTTCGGCATTTTAAGTTCGATATAAACAAAACAATATCACGAGGACAACACAAAACTTGACATAATCTTGTCTAACCTTACCCGTTTCGACATGGTTCCGACGTGAGCCACACTACCTGCCCCCTTGCGGCCACATGTGGAAAATCCGATCGGGCCCAGATAGGAACTTGGGAACAAGTGGTGCAATTTTTGCTCGAGCTTCCAGGAAGAAGGTGTATATCTCGAAACAGTGAAGTTGCGTGGTTTGGCTGTCGCAGATGCATGAAGAAAATAGGCCTCAAAATGCGCGTAAATAAAACGAAGGTAATGGTGTTTGAAGGAAAAAGTGTGAAAACAATGTGCAACATTGTCCAGAATGATGACAGATTAGAGCAAGTTGAAAAATACGTATATCTGGGTGGCCCGTTCATTACCGACGGAAAGGTAGATGGAGAGTTAGATATGCGCATTCATGAGGGTAAGAAGGTTATCGGTAGAGCAGGGTCCATTCTCAGTAATAAAAACAAAGAAAAAACCTGGAACGACCATATATTATACTTTATTTGTACCGGCTGCACTATACGGTAGCGAGACATGGACATGTCAAGAAAGGACAAGAGTAAAATTAAGGCGATTGGCATGAAACCACTGAGCACAATATGCGGGAAAACACTGATGGGCAAAGTCCGAAACGAGATAATCCTCAAAGAATGTGGTACAGGTGAGACACTAGTTGATATATGGGAAAGAAATCAGTTAAGGTGGTTCGGACATCTTAAAAGAATGAAAGATGAACGACTGACCAAACAGGTGTATAAAGGTAAAGTAATTGGCAGAATGCCCTCAGGTAGACCGCCGAAAGAATGGTTAGAATCTATGAATGAGACATTATTCCGAAGAGACATAAGAAGCCATAGAAATACGAGAGCTTGCATGAAAAAATGCATGGACGTGAAAGAAGCTACAGTAGTATGCCGGCACAGAAAAGTTTGGCGACCAATAGTTTATAAAAAGAATATGAGTAGAGATGAATGACGCCTGAAACAAAAACCTTGAATACCAATGAGCCCAAGTGGGGAAGCAAAAATAACAATTTTGTAAGGCTCTCCACGAGGGGTGATCGCTAGAGAGATTGATCAGCAACCTGGGTCGAAGCAGTGTTGCGGAATGAAAGTGTTATTTAAACAAATTACACGAGAATTCTAGCTCAATGTAAAATATCTATACCTTACACCTATATACCTATCTACCCTATACCTATACCCATCCACACACCACTACTTTCCAACCGAGCAATTCACGCCTACCCCAAAAGGGAAACGGCTTAATGGTATAATAATAATAATCAAAAACGTTGCCGTGGCATGGTGTGCCCAGTGCCCGAGAGTCTGAACTCTGAAGTTCGTGCATACGATTATAATATTCTTCTATTATTTGTCTATTGTTTACGTGGTTTTTCACATCGTATGCATCGTTTTGGCGTACATTTTTAATTATTTGTCGAAAACTAAAGGAGATTTCATTTTAATATTTACTGTGCTTGTAGAGGACATTGTAAGCTATCTATGTAAAAAAATTAGGAAAATAAAACGTGTTTTTTCTTCTTTAAAAAGTCAGTTCAACCCTTCGAGTACACACCTATTTTTTCGAACATCTCCTACACTCTGGGTCAATCTTACCCTGTAACTTTTTTATTTGTTAATATTTTAAGCTTTCTCGATAAAATATTTGTTGTGGATCAAATTGAGCCAGTGTGTACTCGAAGGGTTAAATATTAGTTTTTGAAAAGTCCAAGAAGTTTTTAAATTTTTTTTGCTCAAAAAATATGTTTTCAAAACTGCGTCCTATTGCTGATAATTAAAAAAATAAACCTTAAGATCATTAAAATCACCAAACTTATGAAGGTTTAGGAAAAAAAAATCGGAAATTCTCCAGATGATTTGACATGGAATTGCTCATTTCTACTTTCATATCAGTATTCCAGTCAAAATAGAATTTATACTTAAACAAAATATATCCCGAAATTTTCTTTGCTTAAAACGTTTGTGTGGATGCTCTGATGAAATACTGAAATCCTGAATTCTTTGAGGGCATTGCGTATATTATTAATAACCGATAAATTGTAAATTTAACTAATTTTTTATCACGCTCGGCTTGATTATTACACACAGATAAGAGATGGGTCAAAAGTGCAAGAGACTTAACTTGCTTAAAAATATTTCAAATGATCCATATTCCAATAATTTTATTTTATTTTTATAAACAGTTGATCTAAAGAAATACTGTAGTATATCAGTTTGCTGTATCTGAAGTTTTAAACAGTTATTCAATTTATTAAGCCAGACCAATAGACATAGCAGAGACATGCATACTGGGATGAGAGTATTCGATAAGAAGCTGATGTTTCATAAAAAATAATCTGTTTTTCAATTTTAACCAAAAATTTTAAAAAGGATTTGCTTGAATCTGCGAGTCACGAAAATACGATACCGTTTATAAACAAATTAGGATTTTGCAATGTGATTGCCGCAAATGGTTTGAATATAGATAATTTGATATATTTTTTATTCTTTTTAAATAATGGTTAAGACTACAGATTATTAGGCGTCAGATTCCAGTGTAGATGTAGGTTGGAAACCCCGAAGCGCAAGGAATTTTATTTGTAATATAATGTTTAAAAATGTAATATATGTATTCATTCCAAGCAGGGCCATTAACAATTATAGACAAAATACTCG
>CAKNWT010291566.1:4564-17280 GCA_932066315.1 Andricus coriarius | reverse complement strand
TGTGTACCTGAGACAAAGAAAAAAGGTCGCGAATGTAGAAACATAGAAATTGGGGTAATGAAAGTCGGTTTTGAAATCTGGTCAGGAGTAAGTAGCGAATCACATGGTAGTCAAGGGGTCGGTTTAATTATGAATGAAAAAGCAAGATAGCATCTCAAAGATCATGATTTTGTATCTCCCAGATTGTTGTGGGCTAGAATGAAGGTAGGAATCAGAAGATTATTCATCGTAGCGTGCTATGCTAGGAGATATGAACGGATGGGTCGGCGTCCAACGTCAAGATACAGATACGGAAAGGGTTCTAGTTAAATTTGGGGATCCATGGAAAAATTATAACGGGGAAAAGTTAGTTAGCTTATGCTTAGAAAAGGGCCTATTCATTACAAATACTTGGTTTCGACATAAAATGATCCACACTTACACCTGGTGTAAAAGAAATAGCCGCAGTATAATTGACTTCGTTATTGCAGATGAAAGACTAAGAGAACTAGTTAAAGATACAAGAGTCATGAGTGGTTCCGAATGCAATACTGATCATTACCTTTTAGTCTCCAAAATAAACTTAGGGCGGGGATGGGGAAGAAAGAAAACAACAAAAACTAAACAAATGCGAATCAAGATTGAAAATTTACAGAAGCCGGAAATGCGTATAGATTTTCAGAATAAGATAAACGAACGCGTAGATGAGGCAACTTGGGAGAGGCTTAGAAGCATTAAAGATATAGAGAGCACGTGGGCTATGTTACGAGATATCATTGTTGAAACTGCGATTGAAGTATGTGGTACGGCGGCTGTAGGGATAAAATCTGGTTGTGCATGGTGGAATGATGAAATTAAGGCAGCCCAAAAAGAAAAGAAAAAAGCGTACGAAAGAAAGTTAAACATCACAGGTCTTAGCGATGCGGAGAGAAATAGGCTTGAAAGTGATTACAGGCACAAAAAGAGAAAAGTTAAACGACTAGTCAAGGCATGTAAAGATAAAATCAGAACAGAAGAAGAGAAGAAATTACAAAATGACTTTAAAGGAACCATTAAACTAATATATAAAGAGATGAAGGAAAGTAAAAGTACAGAGCTTGTGAGCATGAGAAACAGCAAAGGTGAAATGCTAGATGACACAGACGGGATAGTAGACGCTTTGAAAGACTTTTTCAAAGAATTATTAGGTGGTGAAGATATAGGGCAGCAGAACTGCGACATAGAACATAACGAATTAGAAAACCCAATTGAGAAAGTCTGTGTCACTGAAGTTAAAAATATAATTAAGAACTTAAAAAATGGTAAGGCTCCTGTTTTTGACAGTATTAGCGCTGAAATGCTTAAATACGGTGGCGAGTACATACCTCACAGGTTATGCGAATTGAGAAATTTATGTATCGATACTGGACAAGTCCCAGACGATTGGAGAAAAGCGATTATCGTACCAATATACAAAATGACGGGAGATAAAAACAACTGCAATAATTACAGAGGTATCAGCTTACTAAGTACCGTAAGTAAAATATATTCAAAAATACTTATTCGTAGGGTAATGGAAATTACAGAAGAAAATATATGGGAAGTCCAAAGTGGATTTATGCCAGGAAGATCATGCACAGATCAGATATTTAGCTGGAGAAAAATCACAGAAAAAAGCTTAAGAGTAGGAAAGAAAGTTTTCTGTGCATTTGTTGACCTAGAAAAAGCATTTGACAAAGTAAATAGAAATAAACTTTGGGAAGTCCTTAAAGAGTACGGAGTCCACGGATGACTCCTACAAAAGAAACAGTATATGCAGGCAGTAAAGCGAGCGTAAGGGTTAATGGAAAACTGAGTGACTGGTTCGATATTAGGCAGGGTGTTAGACAAGGATGCGTTATGTCATCATGGCTATATATCATTTTTATGGACAAGTGTCTGAGAATGGCCCTCTTCGACGAAGAAGGTGTAGATCTCGAAACGGTGAAGGTGCATGGTTTGGCTTTCGCAGATGACAAGATTGTTATGGCAGAGTCAATCGAAGACTTGCAAAGAATGCTGAACAAACTTAATACAAGCATGAAGAACATGGGCCTCAAAATTAACGTAAATAAAACAAAGGTAATGGTGTTTGAAGGAAAAGGTGAGAAAACAATGTGCAACATTGTCCTGAATGATGAGAGTTTAGAGCAAGTTGACAAATACGTATATCTAGGTAGCCTATTCACAAGCAACGGAAAAATAGAGAAAAATAGAGCAGGGTACATTCTCAGAGATAAAAACAAATCAAAAGAAACTAAAATGACCGTATATCAAACTTTAATTGTACCGGCTGTACTGCATGAAAGCTCTGCGCATAATATGCGGGAAAACACTGATGGCATGGATAGAGTCTGTGAATGAGACATTAATCCGGAGAGACATAAAAAGCCATACAATTAGAAGAGCTTGCATAAAAAATGCATGGACGTGAATGAAGCTGGGCTAGTATGCCAGGACAGAAAAATTTGGCGACAAATAGTTTATAAAATGAATGTGAGTAGAGTGAATGATGCCTGAAGCAAAGACCTTGGATACTAATGGGCCCAAGTGGGGAGCCACACATGACAATTTTGTGAGACTCTCGACGTGGGGTGATCGCTAGAGAGATTGATCAGCAGCCTGGGCCGGAGCAGTGTTGCGGAATTAACGTGTTATTTAAATAAATAACACGAGAATTCTAGATCAATCTAAAATATCTATGCCTTACGCCTATATACCTATTTACCCTATACCTATATACCCACACTACTACTTTCCAACCGAGCAATTCACGCCTACCCGAAAGGGAAACGGCTCAATGATATAATAATAATAACATATGTCAATGCTAAAAATTTAATTTCCACTTTGTAGAATTAATATGGGTACTTATTAATTTATTGGATATTTAATATGCTACAAAATATTTTGCTGATATAAATATATGCAAAAAACGTATTTTAACAATTAAAATAAATTAATTTTGTATTTTCCCCATGCATTTGAATAATTGTCGGCCTAAAAGTACAGCCAGCGCCGCCACTCGGCCGTCTTCAAATCTAATGACACATTTATTCTACAGGACTTCATAGGAGAGTTATCCCGCTGGTTCGGCTCCATCACGTCAGATTTCGTCCCTAACCTACAAAAACATTAAAATCGCTGCTTTCAGGTGAAACATGATTCTTACCTATGAAAAGTGGTCATATCCTATTTTTTCGAGGTCGCTGAGTACGAATCCGGAGTTATTCTGGTTCTATGACGTCAAGCTTCGTCCCCAACCTAAAAAAAACGGCAAATTGGTAATTTGATGTAAAACATGTATTTTTTCAATGCAAAGTGGTCATATACTATGTTTTCGAGGTCGCTGAGTACGAATTCAGAGCCGTTGTGTTTCTATGACATCATATTCCATCCCTAACCTAAAAAAACGGTAAATTGCTAATCTTATGTGAAACATGTATTTTTTCAATGCAAAGTGGTCATATCCTATGTTTCCTAGGTTCCTGAGCACAAATCCTGAGTCCGTTTGGTACCACAGTCCCAGCCTTCAAACTTTGATGCGTAACTTCGGAAAAACTCTTAAGCTAACAGACCGCAGACTCGCCACTCGTCCGATTCCTCGTCCAGCGAAAATTGAAAGCTAGTCGAAAATCAGTTGATGCCGCTGACAGAATTGTCAACGGCCGATCGCAGGCGAGTCTTCCGTCCTGAAGGTGATAACCCTCATACCTCCCTAGGGCTAAATATGAGGGCTTTCCGACTTTAACGAGGATAAAGTCAACTCGTCGTCGGACACACTACGGTTTCATCCTCACTCCCTAATGCCCCCCTGCAAGGCAGTACCCTCCTACTGGCTTCTTTACTCCAACAGATAGTGATGCGAATCATTCTACACATCCCCTTTCAGGGCAGTCGTCATCGTTCACAGAATCTGTCGGAGTAACAGGATTTCGTCACTCTTTCAAGCAACAAGATCATAATGAGAGAAAATAATAAAAATGCATGCATGATCTGATATAGAACTACAATGACTCTGGATTCGTACTCAGCTACCTCGAAAACATAGGATATGATGACTTTTCATAGGTACGAATCATGTCTCACCTGAAAACAGCGATTTTCATGTTTTTTTTTAGGTTAGGGACGAAATCTGACCTGATAAAGTCAAACGGACCCCGGATTCGGATTCAGCGACCCCAAAAACGTAAGGGAAGCCTATTCTGGTTTCTGGGGTAGACAACTTTTTTTTGTGGAGCTGTGTTATCATTCATTACGAACATAATACAAAAATTAAGCTTCGTCCATGCATTGAGTCCCTTCCCTTCTAGAAATAATTAATTGAAAACAATTCGTTTGCTGTATTTTCGTCCGCCATTTTGAATTTACGAATTCTGACTTCAGATTCGGATTCAGCGACCCTAAAAACCCGTAAGTACTGAGATTTATCCAAATCGAGCCGTTTTTTGTATTTTCGTCCGCCATATAGGATCCGTCATTTTGAATTTCTGAATTTTGACTTGAAAATCGGATTCAGCTACCCTAAAAACCTCAGGATACAAATTTTCAGGATAACAAATTTTCCTGCCATTTTGGGCATATTTGTCGAATTCTCTCTGCCAATGAAGGGGTTAATCATGTGTGCACGATTGGGAACGATTGAGGTTTGCGAAGCTTCAATCGTTCTCAATCGGGCCAATCGGTAGTAGGATTTTGAGTTTCTGAAGCGGCAATTTGATGGCAGCACTTTGGTCTCGCGGGAATTATTTGAAAACGTTTATTTACTTTTTTTGAAGCAACACATTTTAAGCAATATGTTCATTAAAAAAATTGAATAAATGTTTTGTAATCACTTTTGCGAGCTGAGAGTGCTAGGCCGTATTATGTCTGAACATGAATTTTCAATTTTTAATAAATACAAATTTTAAGCTAAAATATTCTTTCATCCCTAGAAAGTGTTTTTTATTTGTAGAGGAATAACTCCTAAAATCGATAAAACAAAAATAAATTTGTTTTAACATACTATCAGGCCTAGAATAAGAAAATTTATAGTTTTATTACAATTAATGGTCTGAGATGGCTCCTAACCATTTTGTCCTTGGTATAATGTGCACAGGATTTCTTCTACCACATAAAAAGAATATTCTCCAAAACAGTTTTCTTACCTACTTCATTGCATTTTTAGTTGCTGAAAATAAGACTATAAAAAATGTGTCTTTTTGTGCATTTCGAAATTCAAGATTTTTTTACTGTCTGAAATCGGATTCGGAAATTATTTTCTTCTCTCCCCGTCGACTTCCTTCTAGCAACTGGTTATAGTAGTATATTGTTGCGAATTTCGAAAACCATCAATCTATATCACTTTATAATCTTAAAACCACTTGAAAAAGGTCCACAAAAATATACAAAATGCACAACATAGCGCAAGTACGCGAAGAAAAATTTGTTCTATTTTAGATTATTTTTCGTCAGAGAAAACAAACGCCGGTCGCCACCTAAATTTCCGCCCCGATTGAAAACAATTAGGAACATTAGGAATGGAAACATAATCTCTATACACAATAGAAAATAATTTAAATCGATTAACAAATGGCACACCTATTAGGAACGATTGAAAACGATTGAAGTTTTGACAACTGTGAATCGTTCTGAATCGTGTTCAATTGATTATTTCTAGAAGGGTTATTTTTCCCTCAGCAATCAGCGAAGTGAAGTTAGCTGATGGTTAAAGTGAAAATACCTAATTGAGGCGACAATGTATTGTGAAAAAATTGTAGGGTGGCGGCCCTGCCCCTCCCTAAAAACTGCGAAAAAAGTTTGGGAAACGCTGCTGCTTAAGCCGTGCGAGATTGAAAATGGTATTCTTGAGTTCATCTCGCATGCGACATTTGATGTCGCATAGGACAATTATCGCACGAAACTCTAGAGTGGGTGATACCCACTCGAGATGGAAATTCGTACGCGAAAATTCATTGCGATTAGGAATAATATAATGTTTTCCCTGAAATGTAAGGTTATGTTTGAGGTTTGTACGTGTTATGTTCAAGCAACTTGAGTATTTAATATAAATTAATTCAATAATTTTTCATGTAAAAGAACTTAAATTAATATATAATCCAATGAAATTAGGCAGTTTTTATCAAAACCAAATTTCAAACCAATTTTGAAGATAAATTTTGATGCTTTAATAACTTGTCACCAAATCTTGAAACTATTTTAATAATAAGTTTTCTTTACTTTATGTCCTGTGAAAATAAATTCGAAAAACATTTCACTTAATCGCGAAAAAAAGTGTTTCTTTTTCCTTTGAAACTTACTCCCTATTGGCTATAAAGCTTTTTCCAAATGTGGCAACACTGCTTGTATGTCGCATGCGATAATTCTCGCACACTCATCTCGAACGGTACTCAAGAATAGCATTTTAAACTCGCATGCGAATCTGATCATGCGATAATTCTCGCATGCGATATGTGTCGCACGATCTCAAGAAAAGGGCCCCTGGTCTTTCCGAACTATATTCTGGCTATTCACTTTCTTTCAATATTTTCGTGAATGGAAATATCCACCTATACGTTTTTCATTTGAAACGTTGTATTTTAATATTTTAACTTAAAATTGAAAAACTAAAGAAATTTTATTTTAACGACCTCATTATACATTTTTTGATTCGCCCATAAGACGAATAATTGTTTTCTTTGAATGATTAATTACAATAGTCATTATTATAATATTTGAGCATTTATTGAATAATATTTGCATTTAAATTATAACAATAACAAATAAGTGAACTTATTAATAATTACACAAATGAAAATGTACAGATCATGTCCTTCGCATACAATAATTATTTTCTTAGAATTATAATAAAAAGTATGGTCATTTTTTACATCATTTGATTTTGTACTTATACATTCTCTACTCTCATACTTATCTTTCTGCACTTGTGAAAAAAATCGGAATAATGTGGGTACAACTTGCGCTCTCTGATCCAAAAACTCACCCGACTCTCGTACTATTTTACAAAGTACATATTTCAGTCAATTGTTAATGAATTTATCTAGAATATTTTAGGCATTTTCTTTGAACTATTTAGAACAACTTTGTCGCTGGAAGTTGTTTCAAATCTGAAGTTTCCTGGATACTTTTTGTCTCCGAAAGTAGAGAAATGTGGTTACCGATCGTCCTTAATTTTCAATTGGATATTATTAAACAAAAGGTCATTTTTAACATTTTATTATTTTGCAGGCATTCGCTGAGTACTTATTGAATATTAGGAAAAAAAATTTCTTTTCAGTTTTTAATTTTTATTCTTAAAAATAATGTTAGGACATACGAATTATAAATCTACCTTGTTAAAATATAGAAGCCTATATTCAAAAAATTAATTTTGTGAATTTGAACATTCCCATTTCTTGAGACCCGGGTCAACGCTTTTAGCGTTTTCGAGCGTCGGGCGAGTCATTGGATTAGAGAGCTAAATTGCAGCAATTGTTTTATTGAAACACTTTTAAAAAATCAAAAATGCGATTTTAACACAACATTTAAAAATATTAAAAGTATAACAATAACAAAATTTTATAATATTAAATAAAAAGCTAATAAACAAGAAATACATTTTTTTCTCACACTTCTCCAGTAAAATATGATGTACAATATACTTAAGGGTTTCAACTTTTAATATTATTTGTATAATTTGGTCGTATTTATTCGAGAAAATTGATATTTATTAACCTACACGTAGAAAGAAGAATATGTTCCAACAGTGAGGGCTCTTGCAATTCTTTCATTGTCAACTTAAGGGGAAAAATTAGATAGGGTATAAGGCCCCATTAGGGAATTTTCCGATTAATAATTATTGTGACGTAATTAATTTCTTCACGTATTTTATACACGGCTGCTGAGTAGAAAAATATATATTTTTACGAAAACAAAAAAATCATATTTCGTATACTTTTACCAATACGGTAACGAAAGTTTCAAATGTTATGTAAAAAAATGGTTGTTTTATCCAAATTTTTCATTTAAAAAAAGTGCAGAACTGAAAAGAGAGAGAATATTCTTATTTCTTAAGACTACAAGATATAGCGATCTGCTTTATAAATATTTAATTGTTTCCATATAATTTATACGTATAAAGTATTGAAAATAACGCACATTCAATTTTCATACCTGCAAAGTTGTGAAATTGTTACAGAGATTTATATGAAAGGAAAATTTATTAACAACCCTCCCTTTTATTTTGTAATCCAAAATTTACTATTGCAGAGTGGCAAGGAAGGTTTGAAGCACCCTGCAGTCCAGGCATCTGGTAATTTTTCACCGAATTCGTTTGCTATAGCGTTTCACTGAGGGGTCCTGATGGTGTTCTTCCCTCTACACTGATGGGAATTTCAAATTTTCCAAACATGACTACGATGCGTCTCGAAAATATTTTTGAACAATTTTCCAAAAGTCGTGTTTTTGTAGACTGCTTTCGTAAACTTTAAAAAATTCTGAAAAAGTTAAAAAAAAAGCAGAAAATTTTTTTCAAAAAGGAGGCTAAAACCCCAATTCTGAAGTTAATATCTGTACTTTATTACCTGTCAATTTTACGAAAAAATATTCGGGATGTTAATTAAAGTGTACGCAATTTCGAGTAATTCTAAAAAAAATGACCGAACCTCAATGAGTCGTAAGATATGGTCATAAGATAAAATTTTCATATAGGAAATTATGTGTAAATGCAAAAAAAATCTTGCAGCCGTCATAGGTCAAGAATTATGACTCTTAAAAAAACATATTCTTGTCGCAAACGAAATAAGGCAAAAATTCATAATAATCAATTATAAATTAAAATATTTATAAGGGGTATAAAAAAAAAGAATTCCAAATCTCAAGTTGCACTCTCGATTTTTCTGTTTCCTTTGGGTTATAAATGGGGTCCATATCATCTCACATGCGGCAAGTCTCTCTGCGGCATGTCACATCTGCGGCATCTCTACCTAGCGGCATCTCTCACTAGTGAAAAGGGATTCGACCAATATTATTTCTGTGGCCAGTCACAGGGGTACCTCCCCCCCCCCCCCTACGAGACGTTGGAAAAGGGGTAGGGGTTTGACCAACATTATTTTTTTGGCCAATCACAGGAGCGCGATGAGAGATGCCGAAAAAATGTCAATTTCACTGTAAGAAATGCCGCGCGGGAGATGGCAGGAGAGAAGCCGCTAGATAGAGATGCCACAGTTGTGACATGCCGCAGAGAGACTGGCCGCATGTGAGATGGCATGGCCCCTATAAATGAACTACGTGGAAAGAGACATGAATCAGATAATATTTAGAGGTCGCTTATAGTGAATTTGTCTGGTTTTACACAAAAAAATCATCTTTTTGAAAACAACTGATCTTACTGGCAAATTATACAGAATAGAAAGGATGCGGCCTGTTAAGAAGATTATTTTTGGATCATCAGTCTCTTTATAAATTATGCATACTCAAAGACCTCTCAGTAAGCGGGATAGATAATTCACACCACCTTATAACAATTTCCTTCGCATATCTCCCTAAGTGTGCATAATTATAAAAATAATTACGATAAAAAATCACTTTAATGAGTCGCGTCTTTTATATTCTGTATATAATTTTGCGTTATGATCTGCCTTTTTCGAGAAAAATCTATTTTTCTGTAAAAATAGACCAATTTATTTCTCCTTCCACGTGGTTAATTTGTAATCCACAAGGATAAAAAAATCGAAAATGCACATTGAGATTCGGACTTGCTTTTCTTTAAGCACCCCTAATATTCATATGATGTTATTTTTTAAATAAACAAACGTTTTTTGCTACGTCCATTACAGTATTATGCTATTAGTGACATATTATCACAAAATCTTCAGAATAAATACTCATAGTTATAATTAGAAACTGTTCGAAATATTATCAAACATATTCTCTGTAAAAACCAAAGATGTTTTTTTTTACGGTATCATATTTTTCGAGTCCTTTTTGGAAATATGATAACTTCTTGCTGTTATTATTTTCAATGCAGAAAAACGATTGCGGGATCCCACGAGTGGTTTCATTTTAGTTTTTAGTCGTATTTCAATGCCTGGAATTAGCTCTGAAATAATCCTTTTTTTACAGTGTTAACAAGAATGTTGAGTTTCAGTGAATTTCATACATACTAAAAAATCTTGTAACTAAATTTTCACGTGAAAAATTCCAAAATTTGGCCGAGTACAACTTAATTTGCACAATTCATTAAATTTGAGAAATCGAAGATGGTCAAGTAATTACAAAGTGAAATTGGATTAAAAAATAGCACTGTATAAGTATAAGGAATTTATTTTTGTGAAAGTATATTTCAACTAATTTCAATTTGAATGCTCCTATAGTCACCAAGAAACTTTATCTACATTTCTGTAGTGGAGAAAGACTGGCAATTCCAATAACTTTTTAGAACCAAGAAGTTTTAATTTGCTTCTTTTTAATTAATATATGTCCTGCTTTCAAAATTGTATATCTACATATTTCAATGCTCTATTTTTCCAATTTAAAATATCAAATGATCTAGAAAAGAGGCGGATTACTGACTCAGAGAATTAGATAAGCATAAAATGCTACCATAAGAAAATTTTAAATGAATATTTTCATTTATTTCTTCTACCTGAGATAATTAATACACTATTCTATACATTTGAAAATTCATTCTTAATGAAATGCATATTTGGCAAATATTTAAAATCGACGAGATTTAGCAGCAGTTCTTGGTTACGGTGAAAAACTGGCATGTAACAATTTCTTTCACTTGTCACGCTCCTCCTGTCTTCTGACTCACATACACCACACAAATTCTTGGCCCATGCCACTCACACACTTTAAGCATACTTTCTATCGGTGAAGCACTGGTTCCGTGGCTGGTTCGCGACACTAGCGCCGCGCATCGCTGGTTCCCGAACTAAGTCCTACTCCCGACGTCTCATTCCCCGCCCCCATCTTCTGAGCTTTGTGGGCATTGACATTCTGCACAAAGCAGAAAGAACGAAGACCCATTCCGATAGTAGAGAGTGGAGACTTCCAGCCAATCATCAGTGATGGGTAAGTAAAATACTCGTGGTAATTTACTTGGTTTTCTACGGTAATTAACCTGGTATTTTACGTAATCAGTTTTCTACATGATGTAAATTACATCTTATTCTATATATGAGGGCGCCACCTCTGAGGCAGAAAATTGAAAACTTGAGTCAGACAGCCAATCAGAGGTTTTCTACACGTATTTTACATATTTGAGGTATTTTAGGTAATATACCTCCTTTAGGTATTGTACGTAAAAAACTTCCAGTTACGCGTAACTGCAAGTCACTTATGCAATGTATGGAAGCTTCTGTTTTGCTTTAGTTGCCATTATTATTTTTTACTTAACAATATAGGCATTGAAAAAAAACTCTTGCGAATGCCGATACAAGAAATTCAAAAAAGTGAGGTTATGCACAGTTCAGCAGGTCTTCCATCTTGGCACGTAATTTACTAGGTATTTTACCTGTTTTCTACGTAAAATACTTCACTTACGTATTTTACGTCGAAAACCTCCAGTTACGCGTAACTGCACATCCCTGCCAATCATGGCATAGCGCGTTCAACCAGCACGGAGAGGCAGTTGAACAGGAGAGTCCCACTCGGTTCGTCACTCGTGTCTCGAGAATCCTAGAGAGTTGATCAGCAAGGTTTCTGCTCCTGGGGAGGAAGTCTTGGGTGTAGCATTGACAGGTTTTGTGAGTTAGGTTTAATTACCATGAACAGGAGTTATCACAAGTAATTAGGGTGACAGTTTTTGATTAGGAACGAGCAAAGAGGTAATGTGCTTTGCTCGTTACCTTTATTTCATTACAATTCAATTCTCATAATTTCAAATTTAATAAAATGTCTCTTTTACTTTTTTTTTTAAGTTGAATTTTCTCATACTGAATTCGGGAAAGATGCGAAGCATTCCTTGGGGTTGTTTCGGTAACTCCTTAGATCGTTATAGCATCCTTTCCTTATTCGGGAGATAGTTTGAATTTGTAATGATCTTTTGTTCCTCTGGAGGGATTCGTTTTTCCTAGGGCTCGTAAGATGGTTGCGGATGACGACCTTTTCCTTTGAAAATTCTATCTTAACGTAAATTACACGTTACTGTAACGGATAGACTCTGAAATTATTTTCAATCTCCCGGAAGGATGTTATTGTTTTTTTTTTTTCGTAAAAATCGCGAGATTTTTAGACATTTTCTTTGGTTGGAAAGCAAGTGTCAGAAAGCAGCGGGGGTGCCTTTTTGCTGCCGGCCGCTGATGCCTTTCTTTGACCAGTGCTTCTGAACTCTTGCCCAGACACTGACGCCTCTTCTGACAGGCAGCAAAAAAAATGCACCCCTGCTGGTTTCTAACACTGCCTTTTCAACGAAAAAAGTGTCGACAAATATCGCGATTTTCACGAGAAAAAAAAAACTATCACATCCTTCTGGGAGATTGTAAATAATTGCAGAGCCTATCCGTTACAGTTAGGAGTTGGAATCGCTTTAATATCTTCATTAGATTTATTATGAAGAATTATTTTATCGGCATTAGGGTCTTATGTATATATTTAATTAAAAATTAAAACGTGCATTTCATATAAGTTAAAATTGGCAAACTTTTCGACCACGGATAGGGGTCCTCCTCAGTGCCAGATATTTAATGCATGCAACTTAGCAATTCTATGACGTGCAGCTCCCCCCCCCCCCCCGC
>CAKNWT010291553.1:995-11623 GCA_932066315.1 Andricus coriarius | reverse complement strand
AAATAAGAAGTTGTGTGAAAAAATGTATTACTGAGCGCATAAAATACAAAAGGAAGAATTCAATCCTTTGTCAACCGATCATGGGACTTTTACCGAAAGAAAGGTTCAAGATCTACGAAAAACCATTTTCTGCTACTGGTGTAGATTACTTCGGACCCTACCTTATCAAAGTTTAAAGAAAACTTGAGAAGCGTTACGGAGTCTTATTTATCTGCTTAATTACTCGGGCAATACATGTAGAAATTTCTGTCTCGTTAACTACAGATTCTTGTGTTATGGCTTTACGTCGAATCTTGGCTTGTCGAGGAACAATAAGAACGATGTGGTCTGATAATCGAACTAATTTGAGAGCAGCACACCGAGAATTAATTGAAGCACTAGATGAGCGAGATCAAGTTCAAATGAGGAACGGACTGTCAAGACTTGGAATTGACTGGCATTTTATTCCTCCAGCAGCTCCTCATACACTGTTAGAAATATGTTGAAAATTCAACCACTTTTCAACTACTTTTGTGGTTGAAATCTCGTTCATTCACGGAGTTGAAATAAAATTATACCAAATGTAGTTAAAAATTCAATAAGAGGTTTACGCATACACAATGCGCCCTCATACTTCTGTCCAGGTCAGACCCCAACGAGAAAAAGTCCCACGAGGAGTTACTTCGTACGTTTGTATTAATAAAGGACATATAATATTCAGGAAAAGAAGAAAACAAAAGGTACGTTGCATTAATATTATCATAATGGGAAAATTTCATTCGACTATGGGTACTAACCGCTGTATGCATTTTTAGGTTACGTTTACAAAAACGAGTGTTGAAAAGTTTGATTGGGCGCGCAACTCATTATGGTAATATAATTCCAACGTACCTTTTGCTTTTCTTCTTTAAAGCTGCTTATTTTCCTAAATATTATAAACACTTTGTTAATCTCATGGATCACACGAGACAAACGTACGAAATACCTCACTGATTCCTTATCAGAATTCTTTCGGCACAGTTAGTGAATTTCAAACCAAAGTATTTTTCAGGAATCTTCATGAGTTTTCTTTATGATTTTTGAAAAATTATAATTGCCTTGAAATTCACTAATTGTGCCGACAACAATTTTTCTCGTTACTGAAATTTCAATTACATGTGGTTAAAATTTCAACTGCATGATTGAAATTTCAATTACACGTGTAGCTAATTTTTCATTCACAAGTAGTTGAAATTTCAATAACGGTATAATTGTATAAAACTTCAACCACATGTGGTTGAAAATTCAACCAGATATTTCTAACAGTGTATCCATCCTGCAGGTGAGGTTTCACGAGCATTTTTCGCTGAAGCAGAATACATTTTCAACAGTCGTCCTTTCACTTATCCATCATCTGATAGCAGCGACTTAACAACTATATCACCAAACGATATGTTGATAGGCAAATCTGTTGAAATTTGAACTCCTGGCCTCTTCACGAAAGATGACAAGATTCACTGTAAACAGTGGCGTATTTCGCAATATCTGCCTGAGGTGTTTTGGAAAAGATGGTTTCAGGAATATCTACCGACACTATTTAACAGAAAAAAATGGACAGAAGATCATCAAAGTATAAAAGAAGGTGAAAAATTGTTCTAATTGGTGACAAGAATAAATCCCGAGCAACATGGCCACTAGGAAGAGTGGTGAAGGTGTTTCCCGGAAGCGATAGGGTAACTAGAGTTGCAGAAATCCAAGCTACGTCTGCGGTCTTTCCCGTCGTCCAGTGGTTAATTTACACCGTTTAACTGTTGGAGATGACGAGCAGTCATCGCGCGAGGAGAAAATGTGCCCGCTAAATTAATTAAAGATACCAATATGAACTTGGTAAAAGAATACGAGTTCACTTTGAAGATAGAGGCTTGCTTTTATAGTAGGTCAACTTTAATGTTTTTGAAATATGTCAAATAGATAATTTCGGAATTCTCGAAAATATAATATAATTCTTTATAAAATACGCTTTGTTCATTTCTGCATTACACACCTTTTAATTGAAAAGGAAAATTGTGGATTTTATGCTTAGGGTTCCGTAAAATAAAAAATAGACTTTCAGTGATTATTATTATAAACAAATTATATTAACAAACAATCAACATAATGGGTAGTTCACCTGTAAAAGATGGGAACGTGGGTTAGCGTTCGCAGATGATAAGGCATGGCAGAGTCAATCAAAGATTCGCAAAGAATGTTGAGCAAACTGAATACAAGCATGAGGAACAAGGGCCTCAAAATTAACGCGAATAAAACAAAAATTATAGTGTTTGAAGGAAAGGATGAGAAAGCAATATGCAATATTGTTCTAAACGATGAGAGGATAGAAGAAGTTGAATAGGCGTATAAACGAGGGTAAGAAGGTTATCAGTAGAGCAGGATCCATTATCAGAAGTAAAAATATATCAAGTAAAGTGTGCCCAGAGACAGACCGCCAAAAGAATGGTTAGAATGTGTAAATGAGACCCTAATTCGAAGAGACATACGAAGCCATAGAAACACAAAAGCTTATATAGAGAAAATGCATGGGCGTGAAGGAAGCCAGAGAGGTATGCCAGGACAGAAAATTGTGGCGACAAAAAGGTGATAAAAAGAGTGTCAGTGGAGTGAATCACGCCCGAAACAAAAGGCCTTGGATACTAATGGGCCCTAGTGGGGAGCTTCACATGATAATTGTGAGGCTCTTCACTTGGGGTGATCGCTAGTGAGATTGATCAATAAACTGGGTTGGAACAGTGTTGCGGAACGAAAGTGTTATTGAAATCAATAACACGAGAATTCTAGATCAATATAAAAATCTATACCCCCTTACCCACATCACTCCCTCCCTCACCGAAAGAGCCACGCTTAATGGTATAATAATAATTCAACTCAGTAGAATTCCATTGAATCCCATTGAACTCAATTAAAATTCTATTAATGTAGTATTCACTTAAATTTAATTGAACAAAATTTCTACATAACGATTTTTTCTCAGACTCAATCAAATTCCATTGTAATTCCCCTTAATTTAATTTTGCCCATATAAATATAATATTGTGATTACATAACATTCCACTGAAGTTAGTTTAATTAAATTTCATGTTCTTGAATTCCCCTTCAATTTTAATAAATACTGTAAATTTCCATAGTGTATTTATATTCCATAGATTTCTGTGAAATTATATAAGATTTCGTAAAAGTCCATACAACTCTTTTATTACTGAATTAGAAAATTTTATTAAATGTCTTAAATCGTGTTAAATGTATCGCATTTTATTAAATAACGTTAAATTCCGCGTAATATATTTAAATTCTGAAACTATTCGAAAGGAAATTTGCCCAGCGATCTCGTGATCGTGAACAATTTCGCAGTATATTTTCTCAAATTGTTACTGCTTTCTCACTTTCATCCTCGGTCTGCACATAGTGAAGAGGAAATAAAAACTTTATGAAAATATACGCGATAGGTTTTACGAGAAATTTATAGCCAGAAAAAGGTCTCTTGCCTACATATCCACCTGACATCCTCTAGACTCTAGAGTTTAGTCCATACTTTTTATCGGCGATTCGTCCTCGGACTAGCGAGTAAGAGTATTGATGGATGGTCTTTTAATAATTCAACGAATCTTTCGAGAAAGGTCTTTTATTGCCATTGCTGTTGAATTTATGCAGAGGAAGAATAAGATAGGTATCGTGTCAGCACTTTGTGTCATCGCCGCCTCATTGTCGCGTTGTCTATCTTGAAAGGCTATTATTTACGAGTCGTGGCACTTTATGATTCTCTCAGACTATTATTTTCTATCTACATTCCCCGTTGCCAAGCATCGCTTTTTTACAACTTCAAGTAGACACGAAAGTACATCATCCTCTGTACCATCGATTTTAGAAGATATGTACGTTAACACTTTTTGTGAACTGTTTCGTCGCGTTTACTTATTTAGTTACAAAAAAAGTTGTTCTCTGTTCAGTTTTTCATTTTATATTAGTGCTAATACCATGCATTTTTTTATTTGAGTCCACGCAAAAGTCGTTATACTGTTTCGGTTGATATTTTACGATTTATATGCAAAGTGGAAACACCACCTTTGCCGTATACTTACGCTGATCAGAAAGTTTTACGATAGAAGCTCGAAAATGTACTTCGGAAATATACGTGAAAGTATAAAAACGTGAAATTCAAGTCGTAAAGTTCACAATGACTCTTCGATAACTGCGAATCTATACGTTACAAGCTCAAAACAGTTCATTAGTTTTATTGTCAAGATTTGGGGACACCAAAGAACTTTCAACTTTCACGCACTCAGTTTTTTTTTTTTAATAAAATCTCTATAAAAATTTCTAACAGAGTATTAATATTACGCATAATTATCTCGCGAGAAGACTTATCGAATCAAGTGAATATTTCTGAACCTTTGATCAGCTTTTGTAAACATATATATCGTAATTACTAACCACCTTCAGACAAACTTATATATCTGCTCCACTATGCCTATACATATTTTCTCAAAATTGAATTACAATTGCGGAATATGTCGTTTGTCTTCATTATTTGAAACAGACCCGTTATTTGAAAATACAGTAGAAAAAACCTGGTACTATAGTAGAAGTGAATCATTTTAATTTAAGAAAATAATTGAATACATTTTATCGATACATAATTATGCTTCTAAAAATAATTCAACGGCCACGATATTCCAACGTTGAATTGCATAGAATTGCATTCAACGTTCAATTAAATTTCAGTGCCCTTCATTTAATCTCATCAAATTAAATGGTATTTCATTAAATTTATTTGCATTCCATTTGATCTAATTCAATACCAAAATGTGAAATTTAATCTGATTGAATTCAAAAGTATTCCATAGGTATCGTTGGATGATTCGGCAGAATTGAGTTCAATACTGTTGAATCTGGCTGAATTGTATAATGAATTAAATGTAACGATATTGAATATATTGGATTCCATTGAATTTTGATAACTTTTTCCACTAATTTGCGTTTTTTCACCTAATTGAAAACAGAATTAAATGCCAAAAATTCTTATTTTTGTTGTTAAAAATTAATTTCTTAAACTGAAAGTGTATAATAACTATTCCATTATTGGTTTCAAAATCGATATTTTTATTTAAAAATTGATCTTTTCTAGTTGAAAATTCATCCTTTTTGGTTGAAATGCAACAGTTGAGGTCAATTTGATTTATATTTAAATTCACATCATTCTGAGTAGAAGTATCAGTTATCACATTTTTGGTCGTGAATTCATCTTTCTTGGTTGAAAGTTCAACTACATTGTAAAAATTAATTTTTTGTTGTTGAAAATTTATCTTTTGTGGTTGAAAATTCCACTACTCGGTTGAAAGTTGAACTTCTTTGTTAAAAATTCATTTTACTTTTAAGATTACCCTACTTTGTGGAGAATTGAACTATTTGGTTGAAAAGTTATCATTATATAGGTTGTAAATTCAACTGATTAATAGAAAATATATGTATTTTGTTGAAGATGCGTATTTTTTGGCTTAGAAAATCAATCGTTTGTTTGAAAATGCAACTGTTTTTGATTGCATTTTAGTTTGTTTTTTGAAAATGTGACCATTTGGTTGAAAATGCATCTTTGAAGGTTGCAAATTCAACTATTTGGTCGAAGTTTCAACTATTTTGTTAAAAATTGAATTATTTTGCTTAAAATTAAACTATTTTGTTACATTCATATTTTTTGTTGAAAATTCTTCTGTTTTTCTAAAAGACTCTTCCTTTAGACGCTATGATTTTTAATTATTCTTGATTTATTATCGAAACTTAGAAACGTAAACAAAATTTCGGGGGGGGGGGGGAGAGAAAACTACGACATTCCAATCTGTGGAATCTTATTGAATTTGGCGAAATTCTATTAAATTCCATATAATTTCACAGAAATTCTATTCAGTTCTAATGTGTTTGCTGTAATTCCAATGTATTCCAATTAACGTGATTGAATATTTAAGCATTTCCCGTAATTTTTGTATTTGCCCTAGCGTAGCCTAACGTTCTAATAAAATTGGAGGGCATGCTTCAAAGTTTAAACATCTAAGAACAGCCAACAAAATTCAAAAATAATATTTTCTGCAAACAAATTTTCCCGGTAGATAACAGCAAAAGTATTATAGGATTATAAATACTTACACACAGAAAACCATAAACTATTCCTCGGGGAAGGTTTAATTATGTTGAATCCCGTTACATTATCTTAAATACCATTTAATTCCGTTGAATTACTATTAATTTTAATAAATTTAATATAATTCAGTTGAGTTACATTGCATTTGGATTTCGATTCAATTAAATTATGGTGTAAATTGACAGTTGAAGCAAAATTCTCTCTCAACACAGTTTCGTAATTCTATAGAACTCCATTTAATGCCATCCGGATAAGTTCTGCAACCCTCCAGTTTTTTAAATTCTATATACAGAGCAGAAAAGAAAAGATGAAGAATCATCTGCTAGGCCTAGGGGGTAATTTTATTCCGGAAATGACGAAACCGATTATCAAAGTGTCAATTTGAGAAATAGCAGAGAGCGCCCGCGAGCAAACAGTAAAATTGTCGCTTCTAATCGCCGGAGATGATTCCTAAATGTTCCGGCATTTCCGAAACTAATAAATAGATACGGTCCCGCCGTTAAGAGTTAAGTAATGGTACCAAGAGACTCCGTCATTAAATTGGACGAACCAAGGTTACAAAGGACCCTTCTAATTTGCTCGATGGCGCCAGGGCGGCGTATCTTCTGGCAGTTCATCGAGCTCCCACTGATCAGCAAATAACCGAATGGGATTCTGGACAGCAAGATTATTTATGTTTGCGGTACAGTCAAAGGAACTTTTTAATTTCATAGACTATCCTCTATTATTAGGCACAAAATACTTCCTGTACACATTTCTATATCTATTGTATAATTATTTCTCAATGATTGACAAATGACAATATCTTCTCTCAGCATCACATTGCTCTAATTGAAAAATAAGAGAAAGTATCATAGTACGAAAATTAGTTACGAGATAAAAAATATCGAAACTAAATTATGGTAGGTGGAATCATGTCGAAAGCGAGGTCAACAGATATAGACTCAATTACTTTTACTCAATTGAATCCTTGGATTTGAAGTTCGAAAATATTGAAGACGTAGTTCCCTTAGATTTAGAATACCAACAAAGTAAATGCCAGTTGATCAATTTGATCTAAATGATTTGAAACGCTTTTATACATATTGCGGATTTTTTATTTGATCAGCAAACTGTGCAGCAGAATGATATAATTATCAAAATCAATTATTCAATTGCCTGTCATGAACTTTCATGAGTAGCAAGTGACTAGCAACTCTCAAGTGTCAGTTGTTATAGCACGTTGAAGTTACGATCGTCTACCGAAAATGCCGAGGAAAATTCTGAATTTTAGGATGGGATACAAATTGTAATTTTGTTGTATTGGGCTATACATCTCTATAGCTCTGGAAATTATCTTTTTTTACCTAGAAAAAGTGTTTCTAAAATTTACTCAGTTTAAGTATTCGTTGAAACTTAATGGTTTTTCGTAAAAAAAATCTAGCAACATTTCTTCGAAAGCTCAGTTTTCAAATTTTCTTGTGCATGTAGACATCGTTAAAATTTTCTTGTGCATGTAGACATTGTAGACAATGTCTACATTCACCAGAAAATTTGAAAACTGAGCTTTCGAAGAAATTTTGCTAGATTTTTTTGAACGAAAAACCATTAAGTTTCAACGAATACTTAAGCTGAGTAAATTTTAGAAACACTTTTTGAAGGTAAAAAAAAATAATTTCCAGAGCCATAGAGATTTATAGCCCAATACAACAAAATTAGAATTTTTATCCCACCCTAAAATTCAGAATTTTCTAAAACTTTCCCTGTTGGTCCTAGAAAGTTGTAAATCTTCCACAAGTGGAAGTCGGAACAGTAGCGACACTATAGAAACACTTTTAGAAAGAAAAAAATACATTTCAAGGGTTCTTTTCCTTTTGCTTTAAAATAAATTCTTTAAACTGCAAATATTGTATTATATATTATATTATTATTATTATTATTATTTTGCATTATATTCCTGTTGAATGTCCCTAATTTTAGTTAAAAATTCATCTCTTTGGTTAAAAATTGTTGGTGAAAGTTAATTGATTTGGGTTAAAAACTCAACTATTATATATTTGGTTGAGAATTTATCTTTTTTGGTTACAAATTTTATTATTTGGTTGAAAATGTGATTATTTCGTTGAAAATTCATCAATTTTGAAAACTGATTTTTTTTAGTTGAAAAATTCAACTATTTGGTTGAAAGTTAAACTCCTTTGTTAAAAATTAACTTTTTTGGTAGATAATTTATTTTATAACTGAAAATTCAAATATTATATTTTTGGTTGCAAATTTAGCTTTTTTAGTTGAAAAGTCATCTGTTTGGTTGAAAATTCATGTATTTTGTTGAAAGTTTGTCTTGTTGTTAAAAAATTAATCTTTTTGCTTGAAAATTAATCCTTTTGGTTGAAAATTCAACTTTTTGGTTTGATTTTGAACTCTTTATTTGAAAATTATTGTTTTTTTTTTTTTGAATAGTCATAATTTTAGTTGGAAGGTAATCTCTTTTGGTAAAAATTCCTTTTTTTGTTTGTTAAAAATCCAACTATTTTTAGTTGGAGGTTGATTCTTTTTGGTTCAAAATCTACTATTATATATTTTCTATGGAAATTTCATCTTTTTTAGTTTAAAATGAAACAGGTTGGTTGACTATTAATCTGTTTTCGTAGAACAATTCAAATATTTTGTTGAAAATTCGTCTTATTTGGTTGCATTCAACGGTTTTTTTATTTAAAATTAAAATGTTTTTTGGATAAAATATCAACTATTACATTATTCTTTAAAAATTCATCTTTTTAAGTTTTATATTTAAGTACTTGGAGGAAAGTAGTACTCCTTTCTTAAAAAATACTGGTTTTGGTTGAAGATTCTTAATTTTGATTGAAAATTCATCTGTTTGGTTGCAAATTAGTTTTTTTTGGGTTGAAAATCAATTTTTAAATTTTGTAGAAATTGTTGATGTACGAGTACGTTGTTGGTTTCAGGGCCAGACAAAAAAAAATACGTTTTTTCAAACATTTTGGCACACAATGGTGGCCCTCATCAGTGAGTTTTAATAATAAATCTGTGAAAAGTACATAATGTCTTGTAGGTACGCAGTTTTACAATTGGAAGTGTTATTCTTTTTTTTTATAATATCTCAGTCGTGAAATTTTATAAATTCTTTTATTAAAAATTGTAATTTTATTGCATTTTATTAATAACAATTGATAAACCTTGCAATATTCTTCAACCATTTTTTTTTATTTCAACGAAGTACAATTGATGGACAAAAATGACAGCGATTCTTAATTAAATTCAACTATTTCGTTGAAAAATCATGTATTTGATTGAAAATTCGTCTTTTCGTCCGCGAATTATTTCATGACTTTCGAAATTATTTCGAGGATTGTCCTAAACGTTGTGATAAACATTATACGAAATTTGGAAAAATTGGTGGCCTATCCTTAGGCTTAGATAGTCAAGTGAAGTTTCGACAACTTATTTTCTCGTCTGTATAAAAATTAATTTTGGATCCGCAAACGGCTTGATATCTCAGGGCTTACTGTGTAAATATAACGTTTTTAAGCACGCCAACCTCGTAGATCCGAATGAAAATTCCAGTACTGTACATATATCGATAAAAAAATCCGGAAAATTGTTCTCGTTTTAGAAACTCGGATGATGTAATATACTCATGTTTTATCGTCATTTGGAGGAGAGTTCTTCTGCCGGCCTTTTACCGCGAGTCCAGCCGTAAATCAGCAAGCTGTCAGGGGCGAAAGGTGCGACATATCTTATCGTAAACGTCTCATAACGGCGTTGCGGCTGTAACGACGCGTGACACACGACGACGTAAAGCCTTGCCCCATGGAGGCTCTTGGTCGTAAACCTCGTGCAGCTCAGTGCTCACCCTTTCGTTCTCGCAGGACGATGAGCTGGAGGCGAGGGATGGGGGCGGATGGTGGAGAAACCGGGCGGATCGGCAGAAGGACCGGCTCATTTATGACGTCACGGGGCCCGATACGAGTCAGCGCTGTCACAATCATGCTGCCGCCATAAAATAAACATCCGACATCAAAGGGCCGCCCTCTAGCGGGAGCGCTCCTTCTCCAATCGTGTCCATAGTAAAACACACTCACACGTGTGCAAAACTGTCCGATTAAGCGAGTGTGATGTACGTCCGTGCGCGCGAAAGCGCAGGTCCCTTGCACAAAGGGTTTCGGGAGACAGAATTCGAACCGCCACATCACTGTTTTCGGTTGTCAGTAATTGGTATTCCAAAAACGAGCATGAACTCCATTTTGGAATTTGCTTATCTGATCTTATAATCTTCTAGATTGCATTTCTTTGTCAAGGTTTCTTTTTAGACTTTTCAAGCATTTTGTAAGTGCCCAACCATATAGTTTGTAAGTTGAGTACATTCCTGTTAGGGGCCGTGCATAAATTACGTGAAGGTTTTTCTGACATTTTTAACTACACTGAAAAAAAGGATTACTTGTACCAAGTGAATTTTACTTGACTGAAGTAAGTGAAAGTCCTG
>CAKNWT010291549.1:4068-15375 GCA_932066315.1 Andricus coriarius | reverse complement strand
GGGGTAAATTTTAACAAATCTTTTTTCCCCCTCGAAAATAAAAAGTTTGTATTCCAGACATTTTTTCCGTAGGATGCGTATTTTTTGAGATATTTCGTTGTCTCAAGTTTAAAAAAACACTCTGCATACTGAAAAAGCGTGTTTTTGGCTTAAAAAGTCAACTATGTTGTTAAGTATTTAATTACTTTAATAAAAATTTAAGTGTTTTGTTGAAAATTTAATTTATTTGTTAAAAATTGAACTAATTTGTTGAATATTCACCTATTCGGATAGAAAATTCGGCTCTTTGGATTTAAGATTGAACTTTCTTCTGAAAAAACCGTGTTTTGGTTTATCAATTCAATTATTCTGTTGAAAATTGGTATTGTTTGAAAATTTTTTTCATTGAAAACTTAACTAATTGGTTGAAAGTTGAAATTTTTGGTTGAAAATTCAATTTTTGCAATAAAGTTTTATCATTTTAGTTAAAAATTCAACTATTTCGTTTAAAATATAATTCTTTTATTAAAAATTTAACTATTTCTTTGAAAATTCCGCTATTTTTTAAAAATTGAATGATTTTGTTTAAAATTCAATTTTGTTGTTAAAATTTAAATTATTTTTAAAAAAAACTATTTTGTTGAATATTGGTATTTTTTGGTTGAATTCAACTGTATTTGATTTAAAGTTAAAATATTTCTTCTGTTGAAATATCAACTATATTTTTTGTTGAGAAACAATCTTTTTTATTTAAAATGCAGTTAGTTGGTAGAAAGTGAAACTTTTTGGTTAAAAATTATATTTTTTATTGGAGATTCATTATTTTAGTTGAAAATATAATTATTTTACCATAAATTCAACTGTTTTGTTAAAAATTTAATTGCTTTGCTAAAAATTCTATTATTTTGTTGAAAATTTAATTATTTTTATCAAATTTAATTATTTTGTTGAAATTTTAGTTATTTGGTTAAAAATTTAACTATTATGTTGAAAATTCGATTATTTTCTTAAAAAATGAACTAATGTGTTAAATATTCCTCTTGTCGGATAGTAAATTCAACGGCCCTTTGAAAAGATCTTGTTTTTGGCTTGATAATTCAACTATTTTGTTGAAGATTGTTTTGTTGTTGTTGAATTAAACTGTGTTTGGTAAAAAATTAGAATCTCTTTTTTTTTAAATATCAAATATATATTTTGTTGAGAATAATCTTTTTTTTATTGAAAACTAAGTTACTTGGTTGAAAGTTGACATTCTTGGTTGAAGATTTTGTTAAAAATTGAACTACCCACACAGCATGATATATTGCTGCAAGATTTCTGCAAGGTTTCCTGTAAGGTTCGCAATATTTTTTAAACATTTCTAAGAAATGTTTCTGAAATAAAGATATGTCCTTTGTACAGATCGTGTACAATATTGCATGAAATATTTGTGAAATGTTATTTGAATATTTTTAAGACATTACAAGCAAGATTTAGAAATATTTCATAAAAAGGCAAGTAATGTTTTACTGAAATGTTTCTGCAATATTTTATATTTACTCCAGGAAAACTATCATATAAATAATTTAAAAGCGTCTTTAAAACCATTGTGCAACATTATCAAAATGTTTCATTCCAAAATCTGCAAAATCTTTTATCAATAATTTCATGCAATATTTATCCAATTTTGTTACAATGTTTCTTGAAAATATTTTTGAACAAGCCAAGTCATATTTTAATGCAATTTTTCTGCAATATTTCTGCAAAGTTTCTTCAAATTATTTTTAAACATAACAAATAATATTTTAGGGAAATATTTCTGCAATATTTTAGATTAACTTCCGGAAACATTTTATAGAAATAATTTTAAAACGTATTTGAAACCTGTGTGCAACATTATTAAAAAGGTTTCATTGTAATGATTCTTAGAAATTTTTACTGCAACTTCTTGGTTGAAACTTGAAATTTTTGGTTAATAATTAAATTTTGTTATTGAAGTTTCATCATTTTAGTTGAAAATTCAACTATTTCGTCTAAAATATAATTATTTTATTAAAAATTGAAACTCAAAAACCAGCAGAAAGTATTAAAAAAATTATTAAATTATGTTTCCATAGCAATTGATTGCAACTCATTGAATTAATAAGTCGCCACTACTAAGCAGATTAGTAAAATATACTTACTAATTCATTTAGTAACATAAATCTTACCATTTTATTTAGTAGAAACTGATAAAATCACTAATTCAAAAGTCAGATACAATGCCACTAATTGCATTAGTAACATTTCTGCTAATTCGGATTTAGAGAGAAGGATACTTCAGTATTACAAAAACGTCACCATTAGATGTTGATAACACAATATATTCTTGGTTTGGCGTGATACAAATTTACCATTTCCTACAAGCAATCCAATTTCTTTATCGACCGGAACATAGTATCTTCGAAACTCGAATGTCCGGTTCTTATTTGGCTTGGGAATAAGCCAAATATATCCAAGTTGTCCAAGTGCATATCCTAGAACTTCATGAGAAGGAGTCCTGCCAGGAGAAGGACTGGACATGGCATGAAAAAGAAGCTACTGAGGAACGAGTTTGCCATTGGTTTTCCATTCTGACTCTAATGAATCGTAATTTGCAGAAGCTTTAATAAAACTGTTGGGGAAGATTGGGTGATTTTTGCCTACTGGACAACACCTAATTTCATCTGCAGTCAAATTGTCAACTGCGCCGCTTATTATATTTATTTTTATTCGCGAATTATTTTCATTTATCCTATATATTCCATGAAGAGTCCCACTATAATCCAATATTGCAAAAACGTCACCACTGGATGTTGATAATACAATATATTCTTGGTTTGGACTGAGCACATAGTTCGTATGATCTATTCGCATTCGAATTGGTTCATAGGTAGGAAAAACGTATCTTCGAAATTTAAATCGCTGGTTCTGGTTTGAGCAAGGAATAAGCCGAACATATCCAAGTAGTTCTATTGCACATCCAAGTACTTGGACAAAAAATGGCCTTCCTGGAGAGGACCTGGACCTGGCACGAAGAGAAAGCTCCTGAGGTGAAGTCTGGTCAGGTGAATGATTTCTTTCAGAAGGAGAATCAGGGTTACGTTCTCTATTAGTATTCCATTCGGACTGTAGTGAATCGTGATTTGCTAATGCTTTAATAAAATTACGGGGGAAGATTGGGTAGTTCTCGCCTGCTGGACAATCTCGAATTTCATCTGTGGTCAAAATATGAACTGTGCCGCTTATCATATTTACTTTAATTCTCGATTTAGCGTTATTTGTCGTACAAATTGCACGCAGAAACCCGCTATTATCTAATATTGCAAAAACATCACCATTTGATGTTGATAATACAATATATTGTTGGGCTGGCACCATACTGATTCTTTTTCCTCCTTTTCGCAACCTAATTGGTTGTCCAGCAGGAAAAACGTATCTTCGAAATTCGAATCGTAGGTTCTCATTTGTACGGGGAATAAGCCGAATGTATCCAAGTTGTCCAAGTGTATATCCAAGTACTATAGATGAAGGCGGCCACCCAGGAGGCGACCCGGTTTCGACATGAAGAGAAGTCCCGTCAGGTGAATGTTGTCTATCAGAAGGAGAACAACCAGGGTTACGTTCGGTATTAGGATTCCATCCGGACTGTAGTGAATCGTTATTTGCTGAAGCTTTAATAAAACTATGGGGGAAGATTGGCAGCTTCTTGCCTACTGGGCAATCCTGCACTTCTTCCGGTGTCATATCCACAACTGCGTCGCTTATCATATTCACTTTAACTCTCGACTTAGCTCTTTTTGTCTTGTATAAGCCAAGAAGAATCCCGCTATAATCTAATATTGCAAAAACGTCTCCATTGGATGCTGATACTACAATATGTTCTTGGTTTGGCACAGGAATATAGCTCGGCGCTCGTCGCAATCTAATTGGATAACCAGCAGGAAAAACGTATCTTCGAAATGCGAATCGTAGATTCTGATTTGTGCGGGGAATAAGTCGAATGTATCCAAGTTGCCCAAGTGCGTATCCAAGTACTTTAGGAAAAGGAGGCCTGCCAGGAGGCAACCTGTCCCTGGCACGAAGATGATGCTCCTCAGGAGCATCCCTGCTTGACTGCGAACTTAACTCTGCGAAGAGAAATAGAGGATTAATGTTTCGTGTTGAACAAACTTGAAAAAGAGCTTGATACTTTATTTTCGTTTTTGGTATGACATACTTTAAAATCATAAGTAAAGGATTGTGTAAAGAAAAGTTGTGCCATATATATGTCAGGTGCAGCTTCATTGGTTAAAATGATCTTATTCTAAATTGAGCTTTTTAGTTTGATAACTTAACTATCCTCGAATATATTCGTCTTTGTAGGCTGAACATTCAACTATTTTGTTGGAAATTGTATTGTATTGCTAAAAAGTAATTTGTTTGTTGTAAGCTTAGTAGTATATTATGCACAAAGGGGAAGAAGAGGGAAATTATTGATACATGCATGTTTTCAGTGAGAGTCGACTTTAAGAGCCGGTTTTTAAGATATTAATTAATATTCAACAATTTTTAAAGATTCCGAAAGATTTCACATAGATTATATTAGTATATTAGTATATTCACCAAGAGAATTAAAGATGACCGCCAGAGTGAAAACGAAAGTATAGACCATCCTCATTTTCGGAATCTAGAGGAAAAACTGATTAATTCTTCAGTGAGAAAGTGGTTCAACAAATTGAACTACAGAATGTTCTATTGCATTATCAGTGTACAAATATACGTAGATAGCCGTCATCACACATATATGTGAGATGGCAACATTATTAGTTTCAAGATTGTCCTTCGAAGATATCATTATCAAATATTCATCTGAAATGAAAAGCATTGGTTTCAATTTATTATTAACTATGTATGTAAAAAACGAAAAATTGGTAAACAGGAAAGTTCTTTCAATCATTTAAAACTTGAGAGAATAGTCAATCTGAAATAAAGAACAAACAATAATATGATAAAATACGTATGATTGAACACATACGATTAATAAAGATGCGTGTTTTAGTTTACTTTAAAAATAAAACCACTGTAGACTTTATTTTAGTCAAAATCTTGTTCGAACATAAAAAATTGATTTTTTAAAATAAAACTTTGCTCAGTGTGTAAACATATTGAAAAGGAAAATCTTTGAGAAAAGGTACCGGGCTAGGATCGTGTCACTTTTTCGATTTATTTGAAAAAATTGACTTCTTGAGTGTTATAGTTGAAATTCTTTGTCAAAAATTAATTTTATTAATTGAAGATCCACGTTTTTGGTTATAAATCAATCATTTTTAGTTAAAATTTTAACAATTGTCTTTTAAATTTATATATTTTCTTCTGAATTCTCTTTTTTTGCAGTAAACTAATCTATTTGATCAAAAATTCGAATACACACTTGAAAGTTATTTAAAAAAATCCTTTTATGGTTATCATTGATTTAATAACAGATAAAGTCTAGGAAATACGTTCATTTCGCCAGTTAACAGAAAAATCAAATATTTAAACAAATTAAAATTGTTTAAACGATTAAATATTAGTAATCAAATAATTGGTTATTCTTTAATTCCGGTTTAATTATTACTTATTTTAACTTTTAAAAACCGCTCATAAGCCGCAATATTATGTAAAATTCAAATTTGTCACTTATCAGGATTTCTTTGGGGAGCCATAAGAGTCGCTTAACATTATTCAGGTTTAAAATTTATGATTGATACTTATTCACTCGAATTCTGAACAATATACTGAAGCGCGGAATTATTTATAACATATTATAGCGTTAAAATATTAGATTTACAAAAAGCTATTATTAAAAATATTAATAGGCAAAATCTTTGAAAAAAGTTACAGGGCTAGGTATTGCAACTTTTTCTAATCACTTAAAAAAATGTGTATTTTGCTGAAAATTCATCTCTTTTAGTACAAAATCAGTTTTTTGGTTAAAAATGTAACTGTTTTTTATTCTTGATAAAAATCTTTTTGTTTTAAATATCAACTATTACATTTTTTGTTGCAAATTAATCTTTTTAGGTTGGAAATTTAACTCCATGGTGGAAAGTTGAACTACTTTCTAAACAGCACATTTTTTGTTTAAAAATTCATCAGTTTAGTCAAAATTTCGTTTATTTTGGGGTCAAAAATTAATTTTTTTGACTGAAAATTATTTTCTGGTAGAAAATTCATCTTATTGGCTTGAAAATTGAACAATTCGAGTGCATTTTTTTCTTTCTTCACTAACAAATTTTTCTTTGACTAAAATTTCAGCTACGTTGGTAAACATTCATCTTTTTGGTTTTAAAATTCATCTTTTTCTGTAGAAGTTTGATCTTTTTTGATTATAAATATTCGGTTGAAAACTAAAATTTAATGCAATAAAATTTTATTCAATTTAATTAAAGTTTCCTCAGTAATATTAAATAAAAACATAGCTAATAAAATGTGAAGGATTAATCACGAAATGAACAATTGAAACCTGCATTATGAATAGCCTAAATAATTATAATAATTGAATTTCAAAGAAAATAATTATACTTTCAATAAAATAGTAATTTTTTTACCAAATAGCAGAATTTCTAATTAAAAAAGAAGTTTACAATCAAAAATGGAATAGTCACATTGTAAGTTTAAAAAATTAACTATTAACCAGAAATAAATCGAATCTTCAACAAATAAAATTAATTTTCTACGTAAACAGATGAATTTTCAACAATATATATCAATTTTCTCCCAAATATTTGAACTTTTATCTTGCAAAGGAACAATTTTCAACCAAAAATGGAATAGACACATTTTCAGATAAAAAAAAAATATTTACCATGGAAAACGAATTTCCAAAAAAATAGTTTAATGTGCAAATAAATAATTTAATTTCAAACCAGGTAGTTTTATTTCCTACCAAAGTAGTTACATTTTCAATCGAAAATATGAATTTTCCTTCAAGAAGTTAATTATCGAAAAAATAGTTCAATTTTCTACCAAATTGTTGAATTTAAAAAAAAAAAGAGGAAACTTTCTACAAAACAGTTGAATTTTCAACCCGAGAATATGAATTTTTAACGAAAACTTTATTGACGACAATAATTAACAAGTTTGATATCATTTGAATTTTTAAGGGATCAGAATAATTCGTTCAATCAAACTATACAAGATAAAAAAGAAGATGAAGAGACAAAAATTGTGTACCCAAAAAAGATCTACAAATTTGTTATAAATCAGTTTTTTATAGGATGCTTAGTTTCTGTTTTAATCGTAAAAAATAACATTGAAAAGAAAAACATTCAATATTTTGGAAAACGACATAAGGAAAGATAAAAAAATAATAGGTAAACTTGTTCACTCAAAGAGGATGTACAAATTTGTTATTCATAATTTTTAGAAAGGGCTAGTACTTTTTTTTAATTTGTGAAAAAAAAGAATAAAAAAAATTAAATTTTCAGAAAAACCACACAAGTTAAAAATTGGTATTTTTTGGTTGTATTCAACTGTTTTTTATTTAAAATTGAAATCTTTTTATTAAAAACTCAACTAGTTAATTTAAAGTGAAACTTTTTGATTGACAACTCAACTTCTTGGTCGAAACTTGAAATTTTTAGTTAATAATTTCATTTTTATATTGAAGTTTCATCATTTTAGTTGAAAATTCCACTATTTTGTGCAAAATATAATAATTATTTAAAAAAATAAAACTCATAAACCAACAGGAAGGATTTAAAAAAATTATTAAATTATGTTTCTAGAGCAATTCATTGCTACTCATTGAATTAGTAGGTCATCACTACTTAGCAAATTAGTAAAATACCCTTACAAATTCATTTAGTAACATAAATCTGACTATTTCATTTAGTAGAAACTGATAAAATTACTAATTTAACAGTCAGATAAACTGCTACTAATTGCATTAGTAATTTTTCTACTAATTCGGGTATAGAGAGCAGGATACTTTAGTATTGCAAAAACGTCACCATTGGATGTTGATAACACAATATATTCTTGGTTTGGCGTGATACAAAATTACCATTTTCTACAAGCAATCAAATTTCTTTATCGGTGGGAAAATAGTATCTTCCAAACTCGAATTTCCGGTTCTGATTTGGCTCGGGAATAAGCTAGAACTTCATGAGAAGGAGTCCTGCCAGGAGAAGAACTGGGCATGGCATGCAGGAGAGGCTACCGAGGAAAACGTTTGCCATTGGGATTCCATTCTAACTCCAATGAATCGTAATTTGCAGAAGCTTCAGTGAAACTGTTGGGGAAAATTGGGTGATATTTGCCTACGGGACAACACCTTATTTCGTCTGCAGTCAAATTGTCAACTGCGCCGCTTATTATACTTATTTTTATCAGCAAATTATTTTCATTTGTCGTATATATTCCATGAAGAGTCCCACTATAATCCAATATTGCAAAAACGTCACCACTGGAAGTTGATAACACAATATATTCTTGGTTTGGCCTAAGCACATAGTTCGTTTGATCCATTCGCATTCGAATTGTCTCATAGGCAGGAAAAACGTATCTTCGAAATTCAAATCGCTGGTTCTGGTTTGTGCGAGGAATAAGCCGAACATAGCCAAGTTGTTCTATTGCATGTCCAAGTACTTGAACAGAAAGAGGCCTTCCCAGAGAGGATCTGAACCCGGCATGAAGAGGAAGCTCCTCAGGTAAAGTCTGGTCAGGTGAACGTTGTTTCTCAGAAGGAGAATCAGGGTTACGTTGGCTATTATGATTCCATTCGAACTGTAGTGAATCGTAATTTGATGAAGCTTTACTAAAGCTATTAGGGAAGATTGGGTGCTTGCTGCCTACTGGACAATCTCGAATTTCATCTGGGGTCAAAATATGAAGTGCGCCGCTTATCATATTTACTTTAATTCTGGATCTAGCCTTCTTTGTCGTACACATTGAACGAAGAATGCCGCTATAATCTAATATTGCAAACACGTCACCATTTGATGTTGATAATGCAATATATTCTTTGGCTTGCACGATACTAATTATTTTTCCCCCTGTTCGCAACCTAATCGGTTTACCAAAAGGAAAAACGTATCTTCGAAATTCGAATCGTAGGTTCCGATTTCTACGGGAAGTAAGCCGAATGTATCCATGTTGTCCAAGTGTACATCCAAGTACCGTAGGTGAAGGCGGCTACCCAGGAGGCGACCTGGTTTCGGCATGAAGAGAATTTCCGTCAGGTGAATGTTGTCTTTCAGAAGGAAAATTACGATTAAGTTCGCTATTAGGATTCAATTCGGACTGTAGTGAATCGTAACTTGCTGATGCTTTAATAAAACTATGGGGGAAGATTGGGTGCTTGTTGCCTACTGAACAATCTCGAATTTCATCTGGGGTTAAAATGTGCACTGCGCCGCTTATCATATTTACTTTAATTCTCGATTTAGCGTTATTTGTCGAACAAATTGAACGAAGAAACCCTCTACGATCTAATATTGCAAAAACGTCACCATCTGATGTTGATAATACAATATATTCTTGGGCTGGCACTATACTAATTCGTTTTCCTCCTGTTCGCAATCTAATTGGATGACCAACAGGAAAAACGTATCTTCGAAATTCGAATCGTAGCTCCTGATTTGTGCGGGGAATTTGCCGAATGTATCCAAGTTGTCCAAGTGCGTATCCAAGTACTTCAGAAGAAGGAGTTCTGCCAGGAGGCGACCTGTTCCTGGCACGAAGATGATGCTCCTCAGGAGCATCTCTACTTGACTGCGAACTTAACTCCGCAAAAAGAATTAGTGGATTAATTTTTCTTGTTGATCAAACTTAAAAAAAAGCGTGATACTTTATTCTCGTTTTTAGTATAGCATACTTTAAAATCATAAGCAAAGGATTATGTAAATAAAAATTGTGCCATAAAAATGTCAGGTTAAAAATGGTTGAGGCTCAATGTGTTTGAATTTAACGCAAATCATTGTTTTGTTTTCATTTTTGGAATGTATTCTGAATTCGTTAAAAATCATCTGGAGTTCTCATAAACTTCATGGACTTCGTACGTTAGTCACTTCTAGATAATTTCAGTAACATTACGATGTCAAAGAACTATATTTAAAAGAAAAATCTCACTTGAAAATAACTTTGTCTTCTATAAAAAATATAATCATTTTGTGGAAAAAACTGAATTATCTCGTTCCTAATTTTTATCCCTTGATTGCAAATTCAAGTCTTTGTTCGTAAGGCCAACTGTTTGGTGAAAAATCAAAATATTAGTTTCTTTATGCTCTACTATCTGACCGAAACTGCATCTTCATTAGTTGAAAATGATTGGTTGTTCAACTATTTGGTTAAAAATTCTATTGTATTGCTAAAAAGTAATTTGCTTGTTGTAAGCGTAGTAGTATATTACACTGTTAAAAATAATATATAATTTAATATACCCATGTGTATTAAAATTAATATATGAAGCATATGTATTCGCGTCAGATTTTTACCATTGAGAGCGAATTTCTGTAAAAGTTCTATCCGTACATTATTCTTTCATTATAAATAACATTCCAGTCGACGAGCTGTTTAAAATGGAATATTTTCACTATGAACTTTAGGAATTTGAAACGGTTTAAATTGAATTTACTACAGGACCCACATTATTTGACCTAAGTATGCACTAAGTTTGAAGTATAAGAAGATAAACTGGAAATTTATTTGAATTATTATTTAAATTCATAGATTAGTGTGTTTTAATAAAATTCTCTTCTTTTAATTTACTTGAAATTATCGTTTAAAATATTAACCAGCAATACATTTACCAATTGATTTAGTAGTAGCTTTACCATATTGATGTATACATCAAATAAAAAATGTCGATGTTTTACATCGATGTAGCATCGAAAGGTGTGGCTTTCTAACCAAACATTCTTACCAGCTTATTGTTACTGCCATATTATTGCAATGGTTTTGATAATTGCCATTGTTCGTGTTGCGTCAATCGACTGAAGATCGCCCTCTTTTTACGCAAAATACAGGTGAACAAAAACTAGCACTTTTTACACAAATTATAGAAAAAGTATCGTGTCCCACACCTTGAATATACTATTTAATGTAAAATATGAAATATTTAATGTAAATACATATTAATATTAAGTATACTATAAAATGTTATATAATATAAATATAAAATGATATAAAAATATAAAAAATATTATATATAAATTATACATGATATTATAAATATAATATATAAGTGGTTGATTTTGAACCAATCTATTCAGATTATTACATTTTCCAAACAGGAAAAGAAGAAATACAAAAAAAAAACATATTTTTTAAAATTTCTAATATTTTAAAAACATCCTTAACTTCAAT
>CAKNWT010291535.1:0-13424 GCA_932066315.1 Andricus coriarius | reverse complement strand
TCCCAGCTATTGACCTGCGGGTGAGCCGGGTACCCCTTCCTTCTGAGGTCCCTATTGTTGTGAAATAGATACTTTTTTTCTAACACTTTTTATACGGTCGCTATTCTCATTAAATTCCGAAATATGCGTTAAGGTTTATTTCGCGAAATATTGATCTAATTTCATTTTTTCAAATTGTACATCAATCACGTTACGAAACTGTACATCTTAAGCCACAAAACAACTTCCTATCATTATTGCTTTCCAAGATGATTTTTTGTAGAAAACGGTCTGTAATTAATAAACAAATTCATATTTTGAAGTTTGGAAAACTGCGTTGCATTCTGGACACCTTAAGGATGGTCTGTACATTTTTTCAGATTTTTCAAGACGGCCAGCTCGGTTTGGGAAGCCTCGAAAGTCGAGGCTTAAAAAAAGTGCCCCAAAAACATTGTTTTTTTGGCACGTTTTACATCAGCGCCACCGTAAAAGATTTTTTAGAACAACAATATACATATCTTTCAATTCGGGAGACCTTAAGCTTTCACGTTTACCTAGCCAAAATTTTCTGCGATTTTTTTTGAACGAGTTGCAAGTGTTCAAAGTGAGGGTCGCGTACTTTTTACGCCGACTTTAGTTATTAAATTAATTTATGACATATTTTATTAAATTTGAAAGTCCTAAAAGAAATGGTATCTCTGCAAAGTTAGATAAAAGTTACAAAACAAATTTTGGTTTAATAGCAGTGAAATATCTGCAGTCACTCGTTATACCTCGAAGTCTTAAGGTCATTAAAAAAAATTAGAATCCATTAACAATTGTACTGTCGCTCGATTTTTGTCCAATAAAAGGTGCTTTTTCCCACTGCGTCAGCTTTTTAGTTCATTGATATTTTTCAAAGATGTAATATATCGCCATCAGCAATTTCAAATATCAGTAATATTAAGAAATTTGATAAAAACTCAGCTTGACACCAATATTTTATTTAAAAATAACAACAAATGAAGGGTTGCAGATTATAAATAGATAATAATCAATAAAATCAGCATTTTTCAGGAGAGCGAAATAACATTCCGTAAAATCGAAATCTCCATTTAAAGATTAAACAAAAGTTTTTACTTCCGAGCTGAAGTATTTCTAAATTGAGGCCAAAAAAGTATGATTGGAAAATATCATCCCGTTTCGAGAAATAGAATGTGGAAGAATGTGGAAGATAAAAAGTGCAATTTTCATTTTGACACAAAAAAAAAGCTTACCCCCGATATATTCAGTTGCTAAATTAAGAGAAAATAAGTTTTATTAGAAAAAGTTACCCAATTCTGAGTAAATCATTCAAAAATTTTGAGGTTCAAATTTCATAGATTTTGAAAATCGTCTTTGAATAGCGACTAAAAATCTATTTTTCAATTTGAACAAAATAATTCAAAAATTATTCTGTTCCGGAAAAATAAAGATTCCGTGTGACGGTATCGCATTGTGACAGACGATTATACGTAATAGCTTTATTTAAGTGCTTCTTCTTCGAATAAGGAAGTATTTTATTATTTTACTGCATTTAAAAACTTTTATGAAGAGTAATTTGGTCAGAAAAAGGTTTAAAAAATGGTAAGAGGTTGGGAAATTATAAAAAAAGGTGGAAGACAAGTACAGAGAGTCAGTTATCTGGTTTTGATTTTCCAATATTTTCGTTACTATATGAAAAATGAGCTTTTGAAAAAATCCTTTTAACACAACATGTATTTGATTTTTTAAGAATTTTTTACGCAAAAATCCCATTTTCGGTAAACATTTTGGTTATCTGGTTCTGTACTGCAACCCTTCAAATATCAATCTACCCAAACCTTTTGATGATAGTATAATTGTGATGAAGTCATTTAATAATGATAATCAATTTCAGATTTCCGGTTGATGACAACTCTATATTCTTATTGAACAAATCCTACTGGCCCAATTATCACTATCTTCTGCCTTGGGACTGGAAAACAGGCGAATATGGAGGCTATGAAAGAGGATTCACTACATTTTTTATTAATACGTGGCAATCGATGGGTCTTGTGTCATCATCAAAAACAATTACATCTCAAGCAGTTCGAGATGTCTTGGGCCTTGCAGTTGAGAAGAAAGCTTCTCCATCTGAATATTGGGATGAACTGAAGAAGATTTCAGAGGAAGAAGCGAAAAAAGCAGACTTACGATACCATCATTAGAACCTAATCACTCTAAAAATATAATAATAACCACGATATTAGAGTGCGTCTTCATTTCATGCTAGGAGTATAACGTATACAGTGTACGCAATAATTAAAACTCTGAAGAGTGTTTGTGCTTTTGTAAATTATTTAACATCCAACGATTTTCATCAATAAATATTATTTACCTATTTGATTATAAATATTTACTATAGAGTGGTACACCAAAATGATTTATTTGAGTTTTTAAACCCTCCCCACATACTACTCTTAAAATGAACATTTTTCATCTCATTTACAGTCAAAAGCTTTAACTTTCGACATATAAAAATTTGGCAATTAGTAGCATGTCTTTTTTAATTGTTTTCCGTCAGCTGATTTTACAGTTTGGTCTTTAGTGTGCTTTAATATCATGAATACCAGTCTTTATTGTGTCAGTCTGTACTTTAAAGTTTATTATAAAGAATGTTCACTGAATTAATAACAGTATCCCAACTGTAATAAAATGATCTCCGAAAAACGTATAAGCACTTTTAGTATACCAACGTACAGTAATTTAGTATACTTATACTGAAATTAGTATACACGTGCATGGAATTTAGTATACGCGTGTACTAAATTCAGTGTAAATATACAAAATTTACTGTACGCTGGTATACTAAATTTAATTTCATGTTGTGCATTCCTGCTTCCATTACATATATACTAAATCTAGTACGGATTTTTTTAACAGTGAAGTTAGCAATTGAAGTTTAGCCTGAATATTCAACTGTATTTTATCAACTATTTATATTGAAATAAAAACTTTTGAAGAACGGAAATGCAATTTTTTGTCAGTTATTAAGGGATAATATAAAAAATAATAATTATTATTGATCACCATTAAAGCATTACCTCGGAATTATGATCTCAAAATTCAATCTCAAAATATTTATTTAATTATTTATTGAATTTAATTTTTTTAAACTTTAAATTTAAATTTGACTTATTATTTTACACGATTAATAATTTTCTTGTGTTTTTCCATAAATTAAATTTGTTTATTTTCAATGCAATTATTTACGATTTAAACTAAAAACACGTATCCTAGCGTAAAGTGGTTTTAAACAAATTTTTGGATTTTTATCAAGGCGAAAAAATTTTTTAAATAATTGATTGTAGCATGTTTCCTTCTTCCAAAACCGTAATTTTTTTATTCTTAATATATTTTTATAACAAGAGTTTATAACCAAAAAAATATATTTTGGTTGAACAATTTTTGTCTTTTCATTGTTTTCGTCTTTTGAGTCGCTTTTCCACAAATTAACTTTTTTAATTTATTTTTTTCTATCAAAAGAAAATTTACTCGTCCTATTTAAAAATTAGATGAACTTTTGTCTATTAACCTTTTTTCGTACCTTGTGTCGATTTCGAGGTCGTTTAAAAAAATATTTTATTTTTAATGTTTTTTTGACGACTAAAACAAAAACTACGCATCCTATCAAAAAATTATTGATGAGAAATTTCGATGATTTTTCACTTTTTTTTGGAAGAGCAACTTTTGTGTATTCATTTTTTTAATAGCTTGTGTCGTTTGTCCAAAAATTTGGTTTTTTATTTTTGATGTTGTTTTTTGCGAATAAAATAAAAACTACGCATACTATAAAAAAAAATTATTCATCACAAATTTGTAGATAGTTTTTGGGTGGAAAAATTTTGTTTATTCTTTTTTTCCTAGCTTGTGTCGTTTGTCCAAAAATTTAATTTTTTTATTCGTAATGTTATTTTATACGATTAAAACAAAAACTGCGCATCCTATCAAACAATGATTTATACCAAATTTGTAGATCTTTCTTAAGTAAATAATTGTAGTTTTCTCATATTTTTTCGTATCTTGCATATTTTGATTATTTTTTGTGCTATTTAAATTTGAATGTTCGATTTTTCAAGGAAATTCAAAAAGCTGTTATGATAATCTTGTAGGGCTTTCAAAAAGCAACGTTTTTCTTTTCTTGACTTTTTTCACATCGTGCGTTGTTTGGCTTAAAATTTTAATTTTCGATTATTTTTTGGCATTTTTAAAATGCTATAACTCTGACAATTTTCTTTTTATCGAAAAAAGTCATGAGGATATATGGTTCGAATTTTCGAGTACTACAGACAGCCGTACATAGAATTGATGAATTTTGAACATGCATTCACTTTTTAAATTGGTATGCAAAATTACTGGTTAACGAACTCGTCCTTTCTTTTTACACCCTTAAAAAGTGTGCCAAAGTACAATCCAATCCGAGTAGCCTTTCAAAAGTTATCCGGTATATAGACACCATCGCAAGACCGGGTTTTTCGGATTTAGGGGGTCTCGAAACGTGGAGATTTAAAGCAATTCGCTATAGTCAGATTTCACATAAAACCAATACCTTCTCATTATGAGGAATCCAGGTAAAGGTTTCGGGGGTGGGAGGGGGTGCCATCAGAGCTGGTTGGGAACATCGCTGAAAAAAAGGTCGTCAAAAAATCTTTGAAATGTAAGTCTGGGTTTTCGGGGGGCGGGGGCACCGAAGTGCCTGTCTGCGCATTACAATAATAAAAAAAAAATTTGAAAAAATATCAACTCTGCTGTACCAGACACATGTGCCCTGATAACTTCAAAGTTTGAACAATTTCCCAACATTTCCGCATAATAATACGTCCATTTTTCAAATATCACGCGACATTCTGGAAATTATTTTAACATTGCACTATTCTGAAAAAGCAAAAAATTGCATAATTTATCATTGACAAAATTAGCAACTGAACAATTGAAACTTTAAATCGTTTAAAATGTAATTGAATTTAAAACTTTACTTTTAAATTAAACACCTGAAAAAAAATCGTGTAAAATAATAATAGTCAAATTCTGTCTAAGTCTGCCTTTCAAAAAAGTTCTTTAATTAAAAAATATTTAAAATAATAATATATAATAATATAGTATAATATTTCATTATTAATATATTTGTTTCAAATATTCACAATAAATAAAAAAACTTTAAACTTCGAACGATTAAATTTGACATATTCTATTATTGATTTTATTATTAATCTTTCAATTCGAACCTATTGAAATATATATTGTTAAATTTCAAGTAGTAAAATAAAAAAATTTCGAAATAAAAATGGTTCAGAAGATTAAAATAAATCATATCCAAACATTATTAATTTTTCACTTTTGTTTAGATTTAAACGTTTTATTTTGAAAATGTCAAGCCCAGCGTCATATTTTGTTGAAAATTTAGAATATTACAACATTTCCCACTGAAACTCAAAAGATATGTGTAATTTCAAACTTTGGAGCTGAAAATCTGGCACGAATTGTATTGTTGATATATGTTTGAATAATAACCAAAAATATAATAATGATGACATTGTTGGAAGTAAATCCGAAGGTATATTGTGTTGATCTGCAACGTTGTTAATTTGATTCGAAAAGCTGTATCAATATAAAAAAATATTATATTATTTGAGAATTTTGTATCGACCTAATAGTGACCTATTTTTCTTGCATTATAATTAAGTTAACCATTTTAAGTCATGATAATTTTTCACTTTTCCTTCGAATAATAATTTTCTCATAAAATTATAACCGTAAAGTGCTTATAATCAAACAGTAATTTAGTTAAGGTTAAAAGTTTTAATCGTTTAGGAATTATAAATAAATACCATTACAAAGCTTCCTCTATGAGGAAGCAAAAAGAACGCAAAGTGTCCTGTCACGCACGTATCCAAACCTAGAAATTTAAAATGAAAAAATAGTAAATAATTTTTTAATTATAGGTACGCTTCCGATAGTAGGATTTTTTTTTACCGGACTCAAGTTTGCAGAATAAGCTACTTGTAACAGTAGAAAACAAACCTTATGAACATTATTAAACATTATTAACAATTTTTTTTTGTAACACGCAATTTTTAAATTAAAATATAAAATTAACATTAATACCAAATTTTCGCATTTCATAGTACCTAATAATTAAAATAAAAGAAACAAGGACAATATTTTTTAAATTGATGAAGAATAATATCTGAACTTCAAAATTATTATATATTTTTGAACATTACACATAATATAGACAATCAAGACATTGGATTTTTGTTGTAAAATATCAATTTCCGACGTAAAGCGTTTAAACGTATATCATTCAATTAAAATTTAATGGTTTTTGCTGAAAAATACCAATTTCATGTGTAAAACACCAGCATAACCAGAAGTTGTGAATATTCTTTGAAATAAAATAATAATTTATTATTTACAAATACCAATAATTTCCGAAGAAAACGCTAACAATCATATAACAGAAAATTGTTCAGAATTATAAATCTTTTTTGGCGTCTAATAATTTTTGTTTACAATAACCAATTTCCGGTGAAAAACGTTAATATTCCCTGAAACTCATCACAAATGGTAAAATCTTGTTTGAACTAGAATGATTTTTGTTTTAAAACACTTTTTGGGGTAAAACGCAAGTGTATAAACCGAAAATTGTTCAGAAATTGAGAACCTTTAGAATCTAATGACTTCGGTTTGAAAATAACAAATTCCGGTAAAAAACGATAACAAAACCAAAAAACGTAAATTGTTGAAAAATTTGCAATCTTTGAAATCTAATGATTTTCTGTTGAAAATACCAATTTCCGGTGAAAACGCTAATATAACCTAAAATTATTGAACATTGGAAATTTCACGATGATGATTTTTGATTTAAAATGCTAATTTACGGTGACAAAAAAGACTAACAAAACCTAAACATTTGACAAATCTTAAGTCTTCCCCGAAACTTTACGATTTTATATGAATTTTTTTTAAATACTACTTTCCGCCGAAAACCAGTATAGAGCATGTATATATTTTCAATAATTTTATAGATAATTTGACAGTGATAAACCGTGCAGCAGTGTTAAAAAGCATACATTTTTCTTAAATCGCATAAGGTTTTCTATGATAATTTTTTAATAAAAGGGATTATTTGTAGATTTAAACTTCAAAATTTCAAATTAAAGACATTCATCAATTTCAATTAATTAAAAGCCAATCAGGTTTTCAAACAAAATGAATGCGAGATTTTCGCGACATATCGTTTAACCGCTTTTTACATTCTCATCATTTATGATTGAGAAAGTATTAGAATTGTCCTTAATTTGACACCACAATTTTTCAACGGATCTCACACTTTTTTAGGCCATTTAAGAAAAAACAAGTTCGTTAACCAACCATTTTGGATAGACTTAAAGTTTAGGCATTTTTAAAATTTTTGAGACAATTTTTTTTCTAGATTTAAAAATTTGATGTACGGGCAAAAATTCAATTAAAAAAACGTCGCTTTTTGAAAGCCCTACAAGATTGTCTTAAAAGCATTTTGAATTTTCTTGAAAAATCAAACATTCTAATTTTGATCGTACAAAAGCATGAAAAACAATTGATAGACAAAAGTTGTTCACCCAAGAAAGAGATACAACTTCGTTATTAATCATTTTTTGATAGGGTGCGTGGTTTATTTTTTAAACGTGAAAAATACAATTGAAAATAAACAAAAATTAAATTGTTGAAAAAGCGACACAAGCTACGAAAAAAATGTGCACCTAAAGCACATCTACAAACTTTTTATAACTCACTTTTTGATAGGACGCGTAGTTTTGGTTTTAATCGTAAAAAATAACATTGAGAATAAAAAAGGCAAATTTGTGGAAAAACGAAAAAAGGTACGAAAAAAAAATTGATAGACAAACGTTGTTCACCCCAAAAAGACATACAAATTTATGACAATTTGTTTTTTAAAAGGATGCGCATTTTTTCTTCTAATCATAATAAAATAACATTAAAAATAAAAAAATTAAATTCTTGGACAAACGAAACAAGCTAAGGAAAAAATGTAAGGACAAAAGTTGTTCATCCAAAGAAGAAATGCAAATTCATGATTAATTATTATATTCTCATCATTTATGATTGAGAAAGTATTGGAATTGTCCGAAATATGACACCACAATTTTTCAACGGATCTCCACGTTTTAAGATCGCCTGAATTCTGCCTGTCTGTCCGTCCGTCCGTGAAGACGATAACTCTCCAAAAAAGAAACGGATCATATCCAGCTTTGGCACACTGTTTTTAGGTCCTAAAAACAAAGAACGAGCTCGTTAAACAAACATTCCTTGACCAACGGTTATGGTTTTATCCATAGAAAATCATATCCAAAAATCCAATATTCCGTTTTCGACCATTACCTCAAAGCAACTTAATCTTTAACTATACTTAATCACGTAGAAAATTTAGAATATGAAGACGCATATAAATACTGGGATCTAAAAGAAATGTTTTTGACAACATTTAATTCAAGCATTTCAAGTGCAAAGAATAACAATTTAAAATTCTCTAATGTTCAAATCTTTGACTGAACAACTTTAATTCATTTGAATTTTTAATGATTCAATTTTCAAAATTCTAATCTGAAATTTTCAATGTTTTGAAACAGAAAAAAAGCTAAATGCTTTTAGGTCCCGTGTATTTTTGAAATACAAAAAATTTACTTCTTCGGCCCACCTTGGTGTTCAACGTTAAAAAATATTTTCGGTGATAAGAAGTACGATATTGTAAAAATGCTTTTTTTCTGGGAAATCGATAAAGGTTGTTTGGAAAATCTTCAAAAGGAATAGTAAAATTATAATTCTGTAAAAATATAATAATATTATACAACATAAATTACTTTCTTAAAAATATATGCATTTATTAAACAGTTTACTGGAATTACAGTGAATATATTCAATATTGTATAATACACCGTATATTCATGCAGCTATGTTATTCGTTTTTGAACTCATTCGCACTTTAATGATACAGCTTTTGTTTTTGATACTTTGAATATAACAATCCTATCCATTTTGAATCTTGTGGTGTAAACAAACGGAAATTCTGGAAAAGTCTCAACCTTACCGACCAGCAATAAGAAATTGATTCTTTTCGTATATTTCACTAGCATCGAGGCTCTTTGAAACCAGGTTTAATATAGTAGCAAAAGTTTCTCAGTTAAAATGGTTGCTTTCCTATCGAGCATCTTGGAAATTATGGCTTCTCCATTGAAAGGTTTACTTCTTTTTTAAATTTAATTATCACAAAATCGCATTTGGAAAATCTATTAAACGTCTAAATAAAGTACACTAACGCTGCACAGGTACGAGGTAACTTACGCGATGTATTAGTGTCTGAAAAAAGGACAATTCTGCTTGACTGAGTTTAGAAAATTTTTCTTTTTTTATCACGAATCTCGATATCAGTATAAATAATCTAAATTATCTCTTCCTTAAGGTTTACTATCCACTGCCGTTCTACTACAATATCCGCATATCACTTCATTTTTAACTTTAAAATAAATTAGATACTTAATCTAAGTGCCCTATTTACTTCAAGAAAGTTTATTTCACGATTTCACAGATCGTCAAAGAAATATCTTGAAAGCTTCAATTTGACAAGAACAATCAAATCGGAACAAGGAGGCAAAAAGGAGAACAACCAAAAATCAGAGAGTTTTTACAGAGCTGCTCTGAACTAAAACTAGTTGTGCCATAGCGAAAATTCGAAAGTAAGAGTACGTGTCGATTAATAGTTTGACGAATCATGATATTAAAATCTAGAGGCTCAATATAACAAGGACTTAAACAACCAGTCTGTGATCAGTATATACCTCAGTTAGGGATGCAAATCTAAATAGAATTTTTAAGGGGTTATATCTAGTAATACTGAGGGATTTTCCGGATTTTTTAGTCATCTTAACTAAATTTTATTGAAATTGACTACTAGATATAATTCCGTAAAAAGATAGGAAAGAAGAATCCATTCATTTATATCTATTTTGATTAGTTTCAAAAATCAAGAATATAATTGTGACATCAGAAAGTAGGCACAAACAGATTAACTGCAGAAAAGAATGAGTTAAAATTGAATTAAAGCTAGAATTAAAAGTGTAAGCGCCAAGACGCGGTACATAAATGCTTCATAGCCTTCCATTCCTGCACTTTGATTATTCTCGTTCAATTCTTGTTCTTGAACATCGAATTTAAATCGAGACAGTTTGACTCTAGACAATTAAAGAGCACGAATGCTGCCTTAGACCATACAGAACTGGAGCAGTGCGATTAATTCTCCGCAACTTCTTAATTCTAATCATATTGTGCAACTTTAGTAATGAAAATATAGTATAAATACAAGCCTTGAAGAACCGATACAACAGAATGCAAAAAAAAACAGAAAGTATTTACAAAATCTTACGGTAGCAAAAGAGTCGCTTTACGTAGACAAATTTCTAGTTTCTCAGTCACCTTTGTACAAATTTACAATTCAATTTTTATGTGCACCAATAAAAAAATAAGTGTGTCCAATGCTTGTCGTGGAAATGTTACTTTGACTCGGAATATTTTTAGCGTTTTAAAGCGCACAGCGCGAGATGCCAAAGTTGAACTTGAACTTATTTTACTTTAGGGTTGCGGAGTCATAAGTTTCGAGCTCCCGTTGTATCATTAAATGTATAAAAGAGTCAGTCGCTTTGGCACAAATCTCTTTACCCGTATATTACTTCTTTAAAAAAACTAGTACTCTCACACTTTTCCCTGATGACTTTTTCATGTCTATGTACTAGGGATTCAAACGAAATTAAGGAGCATTTTTGAATACTTGCCAATTATTTCGATAAATCATAACAAAATTTGACTAAAAACTAAGCTTAGTTAAGTTAGTTTTAACTTAGCTTCTAAAAAACGATCAAAATATAATGAGGCTACGTTCCTTTCTGTTCCTTTCGACGTAAAACTTTGAAGAAACACAATTTTGACATTGTGCCTCCGTATCTGCATTATTTTTTAGTAATTTTTCATACTTAGCATAGTTTTCAGGTAAATTATATTGACTTTGCAGAAATAATTGACAAATGTTAGAAAATAACCCGTATTTTCGTTCGAATCCCTGCTATGTACCCTCCGCAATTTTCACGTAAAATACATACGGCATCCAGTACAATATGGATTAAGGTGGATTCGAAGCGTCGACAGTTATGTTTATATTAATCTTAAAAAAACACTTGACTACTTAATGTTCACGAGACTGTACAGGGGACTTTTTGGGTCGCAATTAACTATTCGTTTTTCGGATGATGTGTGATGATGGCATCCTCTCGCTCCTCTGGAGGTTGATCCTTGTCACCCCAACCCCAGACTTCGTGGCTACCGTCACCTGTTCTTTCGACTCTTTTCTGGACCATGTCAGTCGAGACGCTTTTCAGGTCGTACGCCCAACCAATTTTCGCGAAAAAGTCTATGAACGCTGTTGTAAAGTTGAATGTGTAGTTGCCGAGCTCGGCAGTCTTGTAATCCCAGGGAAAGACGTGATGGTAATTATGCCATCCTTCACCCAGTGCCATGATTGCAACGCTCTTGTTCTCTGAAGGATTGATGAACCTGCGAAATCATTTCAAAATTAATTTACAAACAATATTTTTCAAATGTTCCTACTTGTCACACAGCGGTTCAAATCTGAAATTTACTGTTTATTTTAATTTATTTTCCGTAATTGGTAACGGATTTTCGTGTTTTTTTTTTTCGAAATTCTAATAATTAAATGAGCAAGAAGTTTAATCTATGATGAAATTCTAGATAAACAAATAAAGTGGCAAAATTGGCCATTTCAGCTTACGAATTTTTATCCTAAAAAAAAGTTGAAATAAGCTCACCATAGAAAATAGAAATAATCAAATCAATATCTAACTCAATTATTATTATTTTATATACACAAATTATGAACTGCGTCCTTTTCTATGCAAAAATGATACTTTTAAGTTAATGCTTACATAATTGTTCATAAAAATCGCAGATATTAACTGCTAATCAATATTGTTGGTTCATTATCACAATTAAGCTCATACCAACATTAATTGAAGGAAAAAAATATTTTTTCAACGAGGAAACGGCAGATTGAGACATTTGTTCATAGAAATTGTTATTAAAAATTGAAGTGTCGGTAGACAGAACGTTGTATGAAGTGAGATATTGACTCACTAAAATCTATGTTTATACTGTTAATTGTTTGGATTCGGAAATTCGTCCGCGGTAGCGCTGAAATCAAATTTCGGATTTCTATTTTCATTCTTTTTAATTTTCTTTGAAACAGTATTTAATATTAACTTTCTATTAAGTAAGAAATACTTAATAGTTTATTATATCAAATTTTGTCAAGAGAAAAATAAAAATTAATTAAATAAATATACATAAATACGATTTTTTCGAAGACAGTCAAATTTTCAACAAAAACAGGCCTCACAGTCCCTATGGGATAAAATATAGGGACCAAAGGGTACTTTTTGTCACGCTCATAGGCTACTTTTGTCATGCTCAAAGGGTACCAAATTCAGGATAAATTCATAACATTTCAGAACAATTCAAGCTAAATTTAAAAAGCATTCAAATAACTTGAAATTTTTTTTTTTTTAAAGTCCATTGATTGCCGTAAAATTGGAATCAATTTACAGGAATTTCAGGTAAACGAGAAGAATTTGATGGAATTCATCAAAATTCACGGTGAATTTAAAAAATGCAAATGAAATGAAAACAATTTAAAGATATGAATAAACTTAATCAAATTCAGTAAATTTGAAATGAGCTCAGAAAAATTCAAGGGAATTCAAAAGAATTTGACGAAATGCTTAAGAATTCAAGGCGAGGTTAAAAGAATTTAGGACCAATTAAATAAAAACTTTAAAAAGATTTTTAAAAATCCATTGAATTAAAAAGAATTGAGTTAATTTAGAAGAATTCAAGTAAATTAAAAACATTTAAGAGAATTCCAAAGAATTTAAAAGAATTCAGGGTGAATTCCAAAAGTAAATTTCAAATCTCTTCAAATCTTTGAAGCCCTACTAATTTATAATCAAAGAAGTGACTAATGACTACAAAACAATTCAAGTTTATTATTAAAAAATTCAAATGAATTGCAAAAAATATGTTCAAATTTCTTGAAAATGCCTTGAAATCTTTTAAAATACCCTAAAATATTTGTAAGTTTTGAAATCCCTTCAAACTATGGAAATAAAATGATAAAATCTGGGAATCGTAAAAAATTTACTAAAATATTTCAAATCCTTTGAAATCCCATTAAATTACTGAAATAAATTAAAAATTCATTTCTAATCTTTTAAAATATTCTAAAATATTTCAAATTCTTTAAAATCTTTTGAAATCCGTTGAAATTTTTTAAAGCTCTTGAAAAT
>CAKNWT010291522.1:0-11002 GCA_932066315.1 Andricus coriarius | reverse complement strand
AAGCTTTAACTTATTTTTGAAAATTTAACTATATCGTTTGAAATTTCAATTATTTTATTTAAATTCAACTATTTTGTTAAAAAGTTATCTTTTCTGGCCGAAAATTAAACTCTTTTTTGGGAAAATTTGTCCTTTTGGATTGAAAATTCAACTATCTTCTAAGAAAATCGTCTTTTTGGCTTAAAATTAAACTATTTGGTTATAAATACATAATTATGGGTTAAAACTTGATCTATTTGGTTACAAATTAACCTATATCGTTTACAAATTTAATTATTTTGTTAAAAATTCATCCGTTTGGATTGAAAATTCAAATATCTTCTGAAAAATTGTTGTTTTTTTTTTACTTAAAAACTCAACTATTTGGTTGCAACTACATCTTTGTGGGTTGAACATTCAACTATTTAGTTAAAAATGTAACTATATCATTTAAAAATTAAATTAGTTTGTTGAAAATTCGTCCATTTGGTTTGTAAATTGAACTGTCTTCTAAAAAAAATCGTTTTTCTGGCTTGAAAATTCAACTATTTTTTTTTAAATTTAACTTAAGAATTTAACTTCTTTGTTTAAAATTCATCTTTTTTAATAGAAAATTAAACTATTTTTTCTGACAATTCAAAGTTTTTATAGAAAATTCGTCTTTTTGGCTTGGAAATTATTATTTTGGTCGAAAATTCAACTATTTTTTTGGTAATTAACATTTGGTTAATAAACTATGTTTTAGGGTTGAAAATTTAAATATTCTGTTGGAAATTCATCTTTTCGGTTTGAATACAACTATTTTACATATGAAATCAAAACATTCTTCTTTAAACTATCAACTGGTACAATATTTGTTTGATAATTTACCTTTTCTGGTTGAATTTAACTTTTTTTTTTAAATAAAATTAAAATATTTGTTGGTTTAAATATCAACTATTATATTTTTTGTTTAGCGTTTATCTTTCTTTATTGAAAGTTCAACTCCTTGGCTAAAAATTTAATTATCGCTTAAAATTGTAATTATTTTGTTAAAAAGTTAACTATTTTCTTAAAAAGTTGAATTTTTTGCTCGCAAATTTAACTTTTTTGTAGAAAATCCATCCTTTTGGATTGAAAATTCATCTGTTTTGGTAGAATAGTTCTTGATCGAAAATTCAACTGCCTTCTAAAAAAATCATCTATTTGGCTTGAAGATTCAACTAGGAATGTCAAAACAATAGTCAGTTGAACCTTTCTGAAAAACACCAGAAACCTCCTTCAAGATAAAAACATACTAAATTAACACCATACTCGTAAATCAGCCAGAAGGGATATTTTTTTCCTAATTGATAAAGAATGTTGAATTGGAAGAGGATTTAAGAAATTCGGCCTTCTTTAGGTCCAGAACCCCATAGGAGTTTTTATGGTTTTACCCATCCGGATTCAAAGGAAGGTTTCATGGGCGTAACTCTACTATAATTCTTGGTAGTCGTCGGGTGACTTCTTCTATTTTATTGCCTTATAAAATCTGTCCATTTAAATTCTTCGGAATTCTCCTCAACTATAATTTCTCAGAATCCTAGATCTGATCTGAATAATTTAATTTTTTTACCATTTTCATTTCATTATACCTTCTTAAAACTTGTAATTGTTTCAGCAAAGCTTACTTATAAAAGCAACTACCGCCGCCGGCAAATATTTGAAAAATTTTAAGGTTGAAATGACAGGCCTCGGCAGTTTTTTTAAATATTACACTAAAAGGGATGACTTAAACAAATAACTTTAATTTTGAACCAAATAGTTAAATTTTTAACCGAATAGTTGAATTTTCAATTAAAAAAGAAATTTTTTCAACCAAACAAGGAATAGGTAAATATTCAGTTTAAAAAGTTATTTTTGGACAAACAAAAAAATAATTTTTCGACCACGTGACTTCAACGAAAAAAGACGAATTTAAAAAAAAATGAATCCTCAACTAAAAAGATGGATTTTCAACAAACAAGATTAATTTTCTACCAAAAAAGACGAACTTTCAACTTATAAATACTAAATTTTCAACAAAAAAAGATAAATCGTTTACGAACATTGTTCAATTTTTAACCCAAAATGTAAATTTTCAATCAAAAAAGTCCATTTTCAACCAAATAGTTTATATTTCTCCCAAATTATTGAATTTTTCAGCCAAAAAGATAGAATTTCCACAGACTGCTTAGTTGAATTTTCAACCAAATAGTTGAATTTTCAACTTAAAAGATAAGTTTTGAAGCAAGCATGGAATATTTTAATAATTAGTTAAAAAAATTACTGTGCAACAAAGAGAAAAAGAAACTTTTGACCTGTTAATGTCAAGCAAAAATGACGAATTTTTAACAATATATGTAGATGAATCATCAACCATGTAGATGCATTTTCAACAAAGAAAATTAATTTTCTACCCAGAAAAATGAATTTTCAAGAAAAGAGTAAAGTTCAACAGTGAAGCTCATTTTCAATCAAAAACGATAAATTTTTCAACAAAATAGTTGAATTTTCAACTAAAAATATAACTTTTCAATCAGGAATGAAATTCTTAAATTTTCAGTTAAAACATTAGTCTTCAATAAAAAAAAATTACAACCAGTTGAATACAACCAAGAAAATGCGAATTTTCAACAAAATAGTTGAATCCTCAACCAAATAGTTTATTTTTCTACCAAATTGTTGAATTTTTAAGACAAACAGACACATTTTCTACAAAAAAGTTGAATTTTCTGCCGCAAAATATACATTTTTAAGAAAAAAGTTGATTTACAACTAAGTAGTTGAATATTCAACTAAAATGATTAATCGACAACCAAAAAATGATCTCTGTACAAAGTCGTTCAAATGTAAACCAAGTATTTGATTTTTCAAACAAAACAGATTTTAATTTGGAATCCAAAACAGTTGAATCCAATCAAAACTAGTTATGAATTCGATCTCGAGTGTTTCCACGTTGTTTGTATTTATAATTATTTTTATTATATAATTATTATAATTATATATTTGATTAGGTATCCAATTATTATTGTATGCTTAATAAATAAATCTTAATATTAATTAAGAATACATTTTTTTTAATAATTTGCATTCGAATATTATAAGCGGTTCGGGAAATTTCCAATTCAATTTTTGACAATATATGTAGTTGAAGCATCAACCATGTAGGTGAATTTTCAAAAAAGAAAATTGAATTGCTACCCAGAAAAACGAAAATACAATTTAAAAAAAAAACAATTTTCCAATATATCCAATATAATATTGATTTTTCTTTCATTTTGATCAACTTAAAAATAGAAATTTACAAAAAAATACAAAATAATTCAAAAAATTATTAAAATGTAATGAAAAATCAGATAAATAAAATTTTGTATTTGAAATGGGTCGATTTAAAAAAAAACTTTCGTGCATCAACCTTGAATTATATTAATGAAAAAAGTTGAATTAAACGAACGTTTAATTAAACGAATTAAAAAAATTTCAACGATGTTATCATTACAAAGCTTCCTCTATGAAGAAGCAAAAGGGGACCTTTCTCAAAAACAGGAGAAAAAGAAGAATTATTAAAAAGAGGGGAATAAGGGAAAACGTTTTAAAGTCTGAAATATGAAAGTGATTTTGAAACTTTCTAACTTATTATTGAACATTACCGTTGTAGGGGCATCTTTCACAAAATTCTCAAACTTTCTAAAAATTATTATTAGGAAACGCACGAAACGAAAGACCTGAGATACTAATAGGCCCGAGTGGAGAGCTTCACTTGGTGGATGTGATTAGAGTAGAGATTATATGGATCTTAATTTATGATCATCAGCAAACTTGTGTATTTTTGTGTGATTTATGACACATGATGACTTTGTAAAGCTCGTCACCTGAGGTGATTGCCAGAGAGATTGATCAGAAACCTCGGGTTTAATTGTTTTGATTAAGGAAAAAAGTCCCGGTCATTTCTGAGCTCGCAACAATTTTTCACGATCACTGAATTTAAAAAATTCGAAATTAAGGCACTCCAGTAGAATTTTTTTTTGAATTTTAAACTTTAAATTTGAAGCTTAAAATATTTTTTATTCCGAAAATTTGTATTTAAAAGTAAATAATTTACAGTTATAAAATGCAAGCTTACAACGCTTTGTTATTAATCAATTTTAAATTAAATGACATTAAACTGTAAAATTTCAAATTCTAAATTAAGAAACCTTTAACATTTTTTTACATTAAACACTTTTTAAATTAGAAGTTAAAATACTTTTATTTGAAGTCGTTCCGAATTAATAATAATAATAATTTCCGAATTGGAAAATACCCGAATAATAAAATTCCCGAATTGGAAAATGCCCGAACCGTTTATAATATTCCAATACAAATTATTAAAAAAAGTGTATTTTTAATAAATATTAAGATTTATTTATTAAACATACAATAATAAAATATGTTTATCAAAATTTTTGTTTAATATTACAAGTTTTTAAAAAGTAATGTTTGAATTGAAAACAACAATAATTTTATGAAAATTGTTTTAAAAAACAAATGTAAAAACACGTGCGCCTCAAACAAAAAGGAAGTTTCTCCCTAAATTTTCTCCGAACCTATTAAAATTTAAAAAAAAAATGAAGAATTGAATTCAGCCTTGATTTATCTCGAAATTTCTTTTTAATTAAGAAAAAAATTAATTTTAATTTTGAGAAGGTTTTTTGTAATTTAAAAAAAAATACGATGCACATTTTCATAAAAAAAATTTCATCTACAAATATATTTTTTTCAATCATTGTTATTTTAAATTCAAACAATTATTTTAACAAACTTTAAACGTTAAAAAAAATTCCGTGAAGAAAATATTTTATTATTGTATTTTTAATAAATGATTAATATGTGTTAGATAACAAATTTTTTTATTTGTTTAAATTCGGGAATTTTATAATTCGGAAACTTTCTAGTTCGGATATTTTATAATTCGGCAATTTTCTGTCAGGAATTTTATTATTTGGGAATTTTCCAATTAGGAATTTTTATATTTCGGCAATTTTATAATTTCGGGAATTTTCCAAATCGGCAATTTTGCCGTGTCGGGAATTTCATCCTTCTGGACTTTTCAGTCACCCCTTTTGAATATTTTATTAATAATTGCTAATTTAACATGAGCAGTCAAGTGTTTGTTAACTATTTTAAAAAAATTGTTTCTCATTAAAAACTTTCAAATTCATTGGGTTGAAAGTGAAATTTTTTTAGACTAAGACAATATTTGAATGCGATTTGAAATTGAATTTAAAAAAATTGAAAAGTTCATAATATTTCAATCGAAGGTTTACATTTTTTTAACTACTAAGGATTTCGAACTTGTAAAATAGTTCCATTTTGAACGTTGAAATCTTTCAATTGTTTAATTTTGAACTGTTTTGGAATTGTCTTGTAAAATTAATTATTGTTCAATTTATAGTACTAGATCTACCGATCAATTTTATAGATCAATAATTAATTTATATTTACAGTCGATTAACTTAAAACTGCATTTAAAAATTCTATAAATTCAAAATGTAAAAATCATTTTAAAATTACGCAATTTAAACTGGATGATTTCATCATTTAAAAAGTTTAAAGTTAAAATTAACATTAAACAAAGTTAAAATCGAACTTATTTTTAATTGAATTTCATTATTTGATATGAAATTTTTATTATTGCAAGTGATTGGATAAATTTTTCTTCTAAAAATTTGCAAAAATTCCCGGTCCACATTGAAACTCCTGTTGCAATATTAAACGTAATTTCAAATGAAATTTCAAATAAAAAGTATTATTTTAAATTGAAACTTTTTAAAACTTGCAAAAACATTTATTTTAACCATTTTTTTTTGCAATTGAGTGTTTTTTTTAATGTCGCTTTTTACTAATGTTTGAAAAATAGTTGAATTTGATAAATGATGGCTTATTTTTTACGGAGAAAACATTTTCTACAACTCTACTGTTACTAATTTTATAAATAAATTTTTCTATGTCTAAAATCGTTAACACAATTTTTTTTGATTAGAAAATTCTTTAAACAAATAATTATATTTGAAGATTATTTACTTATTTTAAAAATTGGGAAAACTAGTGTTGTAGGGAATGTTTTCCTGGGAGGAATAAGCTATGATTTATTGTTATTCAACTATTTTTTTCAAATTGGTAAGAAGCGACAGCAAATTTTAAACTTTATTCATGACGAATTTTTTATAAAATAGTTGAATTTTAACCGAAAAAGATAAAATTTCTACGAAAATATTAGAGTTTTCAACACCCCAAAAAACGAATTTTCAACAAAACAGTTTGAACTTTAGATAAAAAAAAGGATTTTTTTAGAAAATAGTTCAATTTTCAATAAAGGAACTAAATTTTCAACTAAATAGTATTAGTTTCAACGAAAAGAGGTGAATTCTGAACCAAAAATATAATATTAGACATTTTAACAAAAAATAGAATAAACTTTTAACCAAAAATAGTTGGATTTTCTTATTGGTTATTTTTTGTTGTAAAACTGCAATTGCTTGGTTGATTCGAAATAAACATTTTTGTTTGAAATATCAACTATCATTTTTTTAGAATTTTTTTTTACTAAAAATTGAAATAATTGTTTGAAAGTTGAACTTATTTGTTAAAAACTCATTTTTTAAGATTCGCCATTTTATTTTAAAATTGTATTATTTTGTTGAAAATTAAAATATTTTGTTAAAAATTAAAATATTTTGTTGGGAATGAAAATATTTTTGGTTGAAGTTTTATTTATTTTTTGTTTAAAAATTGGTATATTTAGTTGAAAATTCATCTTTACAGGTTTAAAATTGAACTATTTGGTTAAAAATTCCACTCTTATGTAAAAATTTTGCCAGTTTTGGTTGAAAGATAAGTATTTGGTTATAAATTTAATTGTATGGTACCATTTGGTTCTACACTAAGAAAAAAATATATCTTGAATAAAAGAAAATTCACTTGATTCAAAGAAATGATCGTACTGAATATGTTCTTTTAAAAAATTCTTTAATACAAAGAAGTGATTTGATCCAAACCAAAAGTATGAAATTATGGTTGTAAATAAATGTTTATTTAAGTTATTTAAATATTGACTAAACGAATAAACGTTGTTATTGGTTGAAAAAATAAGAGATTTGTGTTTAAAATGTATGTAGTTGATTTGTTCAAATGTGATTGGACATCAAAAAAATATTTCATTCAAACAAACTAAAGTCCATTGGCTAAAGTAAAACTTTTTCTTATTTGAAAGATGTGATTTCTTGGTTCAAAGAAGCGTACCTTGAATTTTACCAAATATTTTTTGGTAACAAAGAAATGGGTTATAAATATGAGTAAATATTTTTTTGGTCCTAAGATACGATATATTGTTCAGAAAAAGCATGTAAAAAAGTTTATAAAATATTAATTCAATCAAAGAAACACGTCCTTGGTTTGAAAATAAGAGAGCATTATTTAAAAAAAAACGTAATTTGTGGGCATAAATGCATTTTACCATTAAACAAATGTTCTATTGACCTACAAAAATACCACCATTCATTAAGAAATAGTTTAGTGTAATAATTATAATTATTAGTTAATAATAATCTGATTTGAATTTAAATTTCCGATAAGTGAAAATTTTAGTTTTTGTGTAAAACCAAGGAGAATAATTGACTGACTTGATTTTGATTCTAAATTCAATTTCTGATACTAAAATGAAGAAGAATATTTAGTTTGATTTAAAATTGATTTAAAATTATATTTCCGAATTTATGATATTTTTGATTTTTAACTGAAACCAAGGAGAGTAATTTACTGATTATATTCAATTTTGATCTGAGTTAAAATTTCCGATATCAAAATGAAGAAGAATATTTTATATGATTTATATTTAATTCGAAATGCAATTTGCGATCAGGGAAAGTTTTGATTTTTAACTAAAACCAAGGAGAATAATTGAATTACTGGATTTATATTTGACTTGAAATTCAATTTCCAATCCTAAAATTAAGAAGAATATTCAATTTTGTATAAATTTGATTTGCAATTAAATTTTCAAAACGTGAAAGTTTTGATTTTTAACTAAAACAAAGGAGAATAATTGACTGATTTGATTGAAATTTGATTTGAAATTCAATTTCCGATACTAAGATTAAGAATAATATTTGATTTGAAACGAAATTTCTGATACTAAAATTAAGACGAATATATGACTTAAATTATATTTGAAATAAAATTTCCGATAAGTACCAAGAAGAATTGACTGACTTGATTTAAATTTGATTGGAAATTCAATTTCCAATATTAAAATGAAGAATATTTTATTTTATTTATATTTGATTTAAAATTAAATTTCCGATAAGTGAAAGTTTTTATTTTTAACTAATACCAAGTAGAATAATTGACTGACTTGATTGAAATTTTATTTTAAATGAAATTTCCGATTCTAAAATTGAGAAGAATATTTTATTTAATTCGAAATTCAATTTCTGAAGCTGAAATAAAGAAGAATATTTTATTTAATTTAAATTGAAATTGAATTTCCGATAAGTTAAAGTTTTGTTTTTTAACTAAACCCAAGGAGAATAATTGAATTACTGGATTTATATTTGATTTGAAATTTAATTTCCAATTCTAACATTAAGAAGGATATTCAATTTTATATAAATGTGATTTGATATTAAATTTTCAAAAAGTGAAAGTTTTAATTTTTAACTAAACCCAAAAAGAATAATTGAATGACTTGATTTAAATTTGATTAGAAATTCAATTTCCGATACAAAAATGAAGAATATTTTATTTATTTTTTATTTAAAATTAAATTTTCGATAAGTGAAAGTTTTTATTTTTAACTAATACCGAAGAGAATAATTGACTGACTTCATTGAAATTTTATTTTAAACGAAATTTCCGATTCTAATATTAAGAAAAATATTTTATTTAATTCGAAATTCAATTTCTGAAGCTGAAATGAAGAAGAATTTATTTTATTTAAACTGAAATTGAAATTGAATTTCCGATAAGTTAAAGTTTTGTTTTTTAACTAAACCCAAGGAGAATAATTGACTGACTAGATTTAAAGTTAATTCAAAATTAATTTTCCGGAAACAAAATGAAGAAGCATTATTTGCAATTATTTGATTCGAAATGCAATTTGCGATCAGACAAAGTCTTGATTTTTAACTAAAACCAAGGAGAATAATTGAATTGCTGGATTTAAAATTGATTTGAAATTCAATTTACAATTCTAAAATCAAGAAGAATATTCAATTTGATATAAATTTGATTTTAAATTAAATTTTCAAAAAGTGAAAGTTTTTATTTTTAACTAAACCCAAAGAGAATAATTGACTGACTGATATGACATTTCGTTCTCTAGCGTTCGGTTCTTTAACGGTTATCAAAAGTTCGATTCTTGGTCAACCAACAAAATTTCGTTTCATTTAAATTAAACTAGCATCATCAATCGCGCGCTTTACGCGCGTGTCATTTTTCACTTTAAAGGAAAAATAATTTTTTATGAAAATAATAAAAATTTGAATAACTATTTAGAAATTAGAGAAGATAAAGGAAACTTTTAGAAGTTTAGAAGAAATTTTAAAATATTTTATAAATTTTCAAAATCCTTTCCAATCATTAAAATATTTTGAATCCAATTATTAGACATTTTCTCAGGAATCTTACAAAATATTGTGTTCTCTTTAAACCTTTCAAAATCATTAAGAAAGCTTCAAAATTTTATTTCGAAATCTTCAAAAATCTATATTTTGTTGAACATTTTTTGAAATATTCTCAAGATTTAAATTAATTCTAGAATTTGTTCGAAACTTTTAAATGTCCTTTAAAATGATTCGAATGTTTCCCAAATTTTGTGTAAAAATCCTGCAAAATTGAAAAATTACCTTAAAATCTTTCAGATTCCATTCCGAAAATTTTTGAAATCTTTTTAAAGTTTTTGAAATCATGTTAAATCTTCTCTTAAAACGGATTTTTCTAAACCAAAAATCATTTAACATTTTTCTAGGAATCTGAAGAAAATTTTTATATTCCTTAGAAACCTTTTAGAAATCTAGATAAAAAAATTGTTTGGCTTCTTTTCAAGTTTTCAATTATTTTTTAATCATTTGAAAAATTACAAAATATCTTTAAAGCTTACTTGAATTTTTAAAAAATTTTTTATTCTTGCAAAGTTGAAAAATTTTGCTTCAAAATTTTAGAAATTTGGGAAATAATTTGAAATTTGTTCCAATCTTTTTCACTTTTCTAATGAAATGTATTTTTCAACCAAAAATTTTTGTTCTTAATTTCTTGATATGTTTCAACATTCTTAAAGAGCATTTAAATTCTGTTTTAAAATCTCCAAAAATCTACATTTTGTTAAAATTTTTTGAAATATTCTCAAGATTTAAATTAATTCTGGAATTTTTTCGAAACTTTTTAATACCTTTTAACATGATTCGAATTTTTCCTAAATTATTTTTAAAAATCCTTCAATATTAAAAAACTATCTTGAAAGCTTCCAAATTCCTTTCGGACAATTCTTGAAATCTTTTCGAATGTTTTGAAATTTTTAAAAATACTCTCTTTAAACGTAAGAAATTTTTTTTAGAAACCTTTCAAAAATCTAGATTTAAGAAATTTTTGGACATCTTTTCAATTTTTAAATTATTTCTGTATCTTCTCAAAACTTCTAAATATCTTTTAAACTTACCAGAATTTTTTCATCTTGGAATATTGAAAAATTTTGCTCTGAAATTTTAGAAGTTTTAGGAAATAATTTGAAATCATTTCAAATCTTTTTCAATTTTCTATTAATATTCACTTTTCGAAACAAAAAATCATTTGAAAGTTTTCCAGGAATCTTAAGAAATTGGTTTTAATTTCTTGAAATGTTTCAATAGTGTAAAAAATTTGCTAACTTTTGTTTTAAAATCTTAAAAAATCTACATCTTGTTAAATAATTGTTTAAAAGTTCTCAAGATTTAAATTAATTATAGAATTTGTTCGAAACTTTTAAATGTCCTTTAAAATGATTCGAATG
>CAKNWT010291518.1:6731-19766 GCA_932066315.1 Andricus coriarius | reverse complement strand
TGGAAAAATTCTGGAATAATTTTTTTTCTCACACTGGGTGCTCATGAGTTCAGATTCCCCATGTATTGATTTTATCGAACTCTCAGAAAAAACTCGGCCTTTAAAGGGTTAAACCAAAAAGGATAGAAATTTCTACCAAAAGAGATGAATTTTCATTCAAGAAAAATTGTTTAGTCGAAAGAGAAAAAAAATTCAACCAAATTGTTTAATTTTTAAACCAAAAAGTTAATTTTGAGACAAAGAGTTAAATTTCCCATGGAATTAATATAATTTCCAACTCAAAACGATCAATTTTAACAGAAATAGAATAGCTTAATTTTCAGTTTGGACTCGAGTGAAGAAATTGATGAAAGAGATTTTGCATCTTTGCCGATCTGCATCTTACAGGATATTATTCTTTTTGGAAAAAAAACTATCGTTCTTGGCTAATTGGGACCTGCTTTATTTATTTGTAAAAAGATTAATAATTTTAATTGTTTATATATGCAAAACTGTATATAGGCTTGATATTCATGCGCAAATTAGGCAAGACAAGTAATAGAAATGCCTATCTACCTACTACGTACTATTTACCATGCCTCTAATGTAAATAGATTTCCCCTCACTCGGCGCGAGTGACAGATTTACTCCCGAGCAAAAACTCTCAAACTTCTCAAAGCAGTTTCTCAGCTCCCGGTCGATCCAATAAAACTGAAATTCGTATATAATCTTGCCTTTTTGTACAAAAATAGATTTCTCAAAAATTTATGTAGATAAGATAATTAGGATCAAATTATCTCTGAATTTAATTATAATTTCTAATTACTATTTGAACTGATGAATTAATTTTCATTACGAATCCAACGAAATGAAAACTCATTTTTCATAACAAATTTAGATAGAGCCATTCTTAAAAAGTAGGGCTGTATTAGAAACCCTAAAATGAACTATATTATTCCCGGAAATTATACCAACCGACAAATTGTCATATTCGAAACTGAGAAATTTGTACAGGCTGTAGCCTGGAACATTACACAATACTTCATTTAGCAGGGAGTGAACGAAACAAATAAAAAACAAGATAAATTACAAAGCTTCCTAGAGTGTTGAATTCAGGGAAAATGAATCTGCGCATGTAGCAGCTGCAGAGCACGCGCGTAACATCGTATTGTGAATTTGGGGTATAATTTGTTTCTTATCCGACCCTATAAATCATCTCCTATTCAGGTCTCTGACTTTATCATACATACGTGCATTTGGTCGATCGCGCGTCTGTGCGAAACTCCGTGTCGTCAAAATGGTGCGGTCGAGGAAGCAAAGCTCCTATTCTGCCATCATATTGAAAGCTGTAGCGACTAGACTGAGAGAACATCTCGAGCGCGTTGGATCGGGAATGTGTTTTATTGCTTCTCTGATACGTGAAAATAGGGGCTGGCTGATGACGTCACACAATAGGGTGCCGTTCTACCGTTATTAATCATCTTCTCAGTTCAGCGATACTGGGAAATTCACAACACCTCCTACATATATGTACTGTGTACACCTATAAAAACAAATAAAAACTGACAATATTGTAACATCTATTTGGATATAATTAGAAATATTATTTAACAATTACTGGAATAAAATCAACTGGTGAGGCAAGCCACGTTTCAAGATATCAAAACACGGAATACATTTGGATGATTAATTATAAGACAGCTTTCCAAATATTTCATTCACAGACCATTCCTTATAAACGCAACTTTACAGAATTCAAAATGTAATAACTCGGAGCTCTCTTTTGTTAATTGTTGGATTTCCAAAACTATATAAATACCCCGATCATTCTTCTTGATATCTCATGCAGCATCACAGATCCATTTATGGCTTTGCCAAAGAATTGCGGTTTCAGAAGTTTCTATGTCAGTTTCAAAAACGGGAGCCTAACATAACCATAAAAGAAGACTTACAAATTGTGCTAACTTGCACTGATTTAATTCACATAACAGTATATCTACCTCAACTCCCAATATTTGAATGCGCACTTGAGGCCTCAGGTTATTGCAAATTCAATTATGACGTAGATTAACGATATTAATAATTCGGCGGTTCAAATTCTTCACCTCAAGACCATAAGGCATATTAATTAAAATAAATTGAATGTCACAATATTATAGCATTGTATTGCCAACAAATAATATACAAATTTAAAAGAATATTCCTTTGATTCCAATTTTGAATTGTACAGTTCAATCACTTCAAACAAAACTAGCTGTGATTTCGATCTCAGGTGTCATCCTTTGATTGTATCCGGGTTCTTGTAGGTCAGGGAAAATCTAAAGGTCAGGGAAAGGTCAGGGAATTTTATTGGTCAGGGAAAGTAAGAAAAACGTCAGGGATTTAAAAAAAAAATCTTGCGAAAGGCAGGGGGTTTCTATAAGAGACACTGTAAATAACTGTCGAGGATAATAAATTTAAAGTTTTTAAATTTTAATTTGAAATGATTTTATTCCGTTTGTGACAGATTCTATGTTAAAAATGTTACAAGATTAAGATTCTGATAGCCAACCTAAATATTCTTTCTAGTAGTTTATCTGCCTTCTTTTCATACTTATTTTTACTTTTTTGACAGCAGGTTCCTTTGGGCAGTCCAAATTGTAGTTAAAAATCGTATTATTTGGTAAAAAATTCAACAATTTTGTGAAAAATTAATTCTTTTTAGTTAAAAATTCAACTGTGCTAGCAGAAATGTATGTTTTCCTTTTTTTTATAGACATGCAACTATTTGTTTGAAAATTAAGCTTTTTTGGTTCAGGATGCAACTATTTTGTCGAAAAATAAGTTTTTTTTGTCTGAATCAAGTGTTTTAGGATAAAAATAAAAATATTTTTTGGTTTCAATATCTAACATTACATTATTCGTTGCAAATTCAACTACTTGGTTAAAGTTTGAACCACTTTATTAAGAAACCTCACACTACTTTGCTATTTTATTTTTCTGGTTGAAGGTTCATCTCTTTGGTTGAAAATGGAACTATTTTATCGAAAATCTGTTGTTTTTTCGGTTTAAAATTGATTTTTTTTAAAGTGAAAATGTATTTTTTCATTTTTTGTTGAAAATTGACCTTTCTTAGTTTAAAAATTAATGTTTTTTTGGGAGGTAACTAATCTTCTTGAAATTTAAAAAATGAAATTTTCGGTTGAAAAGTCATACTGTCGTGTTAAAAATTCAACCGTTTTACAGAAAATTCGTTTTTTGGATTAAAAGTTCAACAATTTGTATAAACTTCTTTTTCTCTCTTACCTGAAAAATCTTTATTTGTTAAAAATTCGTATTTTTGGTTAGAAAATTCATCACTTTAGTTGAAAATTCAAATCTTTGGTGGAAGATTAAAAAAACTACTAACTGTAAGCGGAAAAAGCCCCAATATAAAACATTTATAATATTTGAAATAATTTATTAGATAATTTGAAAGTTTTAATTCAACCGCACAAGAGCATTTAAAAGTACAAATTATTCTCATTTCGTGCAAGCTTTTGCATAATTGTTCTTATTAAGAGGATTATTTGTATATTTGAAGGGTGCCAGACATTAAGGAGTGAGTAAAAAAAAACTTGAATTTCGCAAGAGACAACAAAATTTGTCGAACTTCAATGCATTTGGTTTTTTTCAAAAGTAATTTCGATCTATTACTTAGCTATATCAAACCACGAGACAAACATTTTGACAGAAGCAACCATCTATGAGAAAAACTATTGTCAAATGTTTTGTGCGTCCCAAAAAAACCCGATTTTGACTCAGAAGGAGTTGCATAACTATGTTATTTTGTCATAAAAGTAAAAATTACTTTCCAGCTATTACTTACTTAATTAGCTCTACTGAATCTATAAAATGGTGCTTGAAAAAAAGCAATTGCCTGCGAGAAACTTCTTATCGAAGAAAGGTGCACTTACATAAAACGCCGGATCTGAAACAGTAAAAGCTACATAACTTTTGTATTTTTTCATTAACAAAATTAAACAAGAAAATACCTTCAAGCTATTATGAAAAAAGATTTATGTGCATTTGTTGACTTAGAAAAAGTGTTTGACAAGGTGAACAGAAGTAAACTTGGGGAAGTCCTCAAAGAGTACAGAGTCAATGGATGGCTCCGACAAGCACTAAAAACAATATATGCTGGTAGCAAAGCGAGTGCAAGGGTTAATGGGAAACGGAGTGACTGGATCGATATTATGCAAGGTGTTATATAAGCATGCGTTATGTTCTCATGGCTATTTATGATAATCATGGACAAGTGTCTAAGAATGGTCCTCTTCGACGAAGAAGGTGTGGATCTCGGGACAGTGAGGGTGAGTGGGTTAGCGTTCACAGATGATAAGGTTGTTACGGCAGAGTCAATCTAACACTTGCAAAGAACATAGAGGAAACTTAACTCAAACATGAAGAACATGGGCCTCAAAATTAACGTAAATAAAACAAAAATTATGGTGTTTGAAGAAAAGGGTGAGAAAGCAATTTGCAACATTGCCTTAAATGATGAAGGAATAGAACAAGTTGATAAGTACATCTTGGTAGCCTATTCACTAGTGACAAGAAGATAGATGGTGAGTTAGATAGGCGTATAAAGGAGAGTAAGAAGGTTATCGGTAGAGCAGGGCCCGCTATCAGAAGTAAAAATATATCAAGTAAAGCTAAAAGGGCAAATACATAATTCTATATTTATACAGAGTGAGCAGTACGGCAGCGAGACCTGGGCCTACTAAGAAAAGGATAAGAGTACAATTAACGCGATTAAGATAAAACTCCTGTGCATGATATGCCTCAAAGCACTGTTGGACCAAGGGAGTAATGTGATAATCCTCAAAGAATGTGTTGTAGAGGAGACACTAGTTGACATATGTGAAAGAAATTCGCTGAGATAGTTTGGACATATTGAAAGAATGAAAGATGAATGACTAACGAAACAAGTGTACCAAGGTAAATTAAATAGCAGTGTGACCAGAGGCAGACCGCGGAAGAAATGGTTAGAATGTGTGAATGAGATTCTAATTCGAAGAGATAGCCAGGACAGAAAAGTGTGGCGACAAATAGTTTATAAAAGGAGTTTCAGTGATGAGAATGATGCCTGAAACAAAAAAATTTGGATACTAATTGGCCCGAGTGGGGAGCTTCACATTATGACATTGTGAGGCTCTTCACTTGGGTTGATCGCTAGAGAGATTGATCAGCAGCCTGGGTCGGAGTAGTTTTGCGGAACGAACATGTTATTTAAATAAATACCGCGGGAATTCTGGATCAATCTAAAAATCTATGCCCTCTCCCCCACATTACTCTCTTTATTAAACACTACCTCCGAGACGGACCATTGTCAATGGTGCAGTGCCTCCCCGCAAACAAAAATATTGACACACAAAAAGTTTCATAACTTTTTTATTATTTAATTTAAAAAAAGAAGAGCTTTCGGGCCGTTACTTAGCCTTATTGAATTGTGAAAATAGAGTCAAGAATAAGTATCTACTTTAAACGAAAAATATCAAACATGGATTTTCGCCCACTTCTAAATCGAACTGGATCATAATTGTCCACGATGACTTCAAGTAATAAAAAGCCAATCAAGTTTTTAATAACAATGATTACGAGGTTTTAAAGACATATTTTTACACCACTCTTTCTTAGATAGAATTAAACCATTATATTCACTATAAACATTTGGCTGTCCCTTATTTTAACTAGACCTTGAAGACTTTTTCGTAATATATTCTGCCTGTTTTTTGTTTGAGAAGGAAGGATAGAATAATTCTAAAGATAAAATCAATACACTTGTTCACGAAAAAATATCCATCATCAGCCATTATATATGGGCAATATGCGCGATATAATTAATAAATAGATATCTAAGCGTCAAGAATAATGTAGAGCTTTCGACAAATCAGAATAATCTTGAGTTTTTTCTACATCGAAATATCGATGTGTCATCTGGCGTATACGTTGAATATGAGCGTGGGCTGCCGCAAATAGGCAAAAACTGACAGATTTTTATCATAATCCAGAATCGAGATCAGCTGGAAGCTTTTTCCTGATTTCCTTTAGTTTTTTTTCTTCGAGCCACGAGAGGAAAAAGTGAGGTCTTTTCCATCCCGAACATTAGCGTGGTCACGCTATCCACTGTTGCTACAGGTTCAACTGAATTACGCTTTTTCAGAGCTCTCCCTGCTCGATTATATATACTTTTCACACTGTTGCAGATCGTCCACTTTTTACCTTCGTCGCTGCTGCAATTTTCTTTTTTTAGTTTTCTCTTACCCTCCAGCTGGTCATTGAAAAATAACCCGCTATTGTTCACTTCTGTTTTTGTTAAATTTACCTCCTAGGATTAGGATACTTTAGGGCATACTTGCATTCACATATATGTATTTTTGAAGATTTACTGTAATATTTTATTCATTTTACGATTCGGCATTTGATTTTTCTCATCTACTCTGTCCAATAATTGCTACATTCTCATAATTTATGATTGAGAAAGTATTGGAATCTTTCGAAATTTCACACCTAAATTTTTCAATGGATCTCTAAGTTTTGAGACCAACTGAAACCGAAAATCAAATTTTGGTGATGGCGTCTGTCTGTCTATCAGTATGTTTGTACGTTCGCAAACATGATATTTCTCGAAAAGATGAACGAATCAAATCGAGCTTTGGCACACTTTTCTGGGCCTTAAAGGAGAGAACGAGTTTGATAACCAGCATTCCTTTTCCAACGGTTATGGTTTCTGATCGAAAATTAATAAGTCGAAAACTCGAATCTTAAGCCAAACGCCAACAGGTACGTAAAAAATTTTTGAAAAAGTAATTGTATATTTTTAAAAGACCTATATTTTTTCTCTCAACTGTTTTTTGAGAGTACTTGATAATTTTGGTGTTACCTATTAAACACACTACGTAAAAAATAACAAATTCAAATTCTGAGTCAAACGACGCAAAATACGAGAAAAAGTCTTAGAAAAGAATTATTGCTTTTAAAAAATCCTAAAAAATTTCTTTGAACTATTTTTTAATAGTAAGATAGCTGAGAAAATATACAGCCTACAGAGCCTACAGAGCTTTGAGCAATTTAATCTTTAACTGTACTTAATTACGTGCAAAATTTAGAGTATGAAGATACATAAAAAACTAGGATCTAAAAGAAATGTTTTTGCTAAAGTTTCATTCAAGGACCAAATATATCCAAGCGCGAAGCGCGAAGTAACTCATTATCGATAACAATGTGCTTGCCTAGCGGGCATATTTTTTTGATAACGATTGTTGACAGGACCGAAATTATCAAAAATAAAAAAAGTATGTGGTGAGGCCCTGAGTTATTTACTTCTGAGGGAAGGGATGTAAAAAAAGATATATATAGTAAAAATTTTGTCATAAGGGCAACCGCAGGATTTCGCTGGGAGCAGGTGCTAATCTGAAAAATTGCACCCGCTCCCAGCGAAATAGCGGTAAAATTTCAGCCGTAACCACGTCTCACGATCGTGAGATAGGTGGTTACAGTCTGCGACGAATTCAGTACGATGATCCAGCAAAAGTCTCGTGCACCCTCAGGACACGGAGCGACCCAAGGACAACCACCTTCTGCATTTTCCCCGCAAGTATCTTAGCATTTTCTCCACACGCAGGGATGCTTTTCAGGCTATTAATCAGTGAAACCTTGGCACCTTTAAGAGCGCCGACGATCAAGACGACAAGCTTAACGGAATATTCCGGGTATAGCTGTCACAACTCCCTTATAAGTTCTTTATACCTCTCTTTCTCTTCATTCTTCTTGGCTATGATGTTTTTGTCAGCTGGTGCCGAAAATTCGATAACGAACAGGGTTCGTTTCTGGAAGCCAAGAAGAACAATTTCAGGCCTCGAGTGCGCAACAGAAACAATTGTCGAGAATATGAAGTTCCAGTATATTCGACACTTCTCATTCTCGACGATTGATCTATTTTCCTAGGAGCGTTTAGCGGATTGGTATTTGGGCTGATGCTGTAAGAGTGACAGAGATGGTAATAAAGCACTCTTAGTGCCGCATTGTGCATTTGGATGTAGGTCGTTCCCGCACGAGTTGGACAACCAGATAGTGTGTGTCGCAGATGCTCGGGGTGCGCATGACACGCTCTGCAGCTATCATCGGAAATGTCTTGGCACTTTGCTCATCCCTGATATTGAAGTCAAGGTCGAGTGTTTCAGCAGCCTCCTCCGCTGCTTTGTAGAGAAACGCCCCTTTGCCCACTTCTTCGTGTTGGTTGACCTTTTTAAGAAGAGGGTCTTGTCCATTTGCGACTATATGTGATCCTGTTGCGAAGACATTCAAGGTTTAGTATTCCGCGACCACCTTGACGGCGTGAGGTGTAAAGTCGCGGAACAGAAGACTTATGGTGCATACTTTTGTTCATGTGCATAACCTTTCGGGACCCGATACCGAGGGATCTGAGCTCGTCCTTCGTCGATGGAACCACCTCAAATGAATAGAGTACTACAGGGACGGAAAACATGTTCGTCGCAGATACTTTGTTCCTCGCCGACAGTTCGGAAGACCAAATCCGTCGAATAAGATGTTTGTATCTGCATCGGAGAGTATCCTTTATAGATGTCACGTCCTGAATGCGGCTCTGCGGCACGCCCAGGTATGTATAGGTCTTTCTAGCGCCAAGGTGTCGTATAGCGCTTCTGTTGACGAGCTCAGGGTCTTCCGGGAATCCATTAAGGTTTCCTTTCTTCAAATAAACGTCGGCGCATTCTTCTAACCCGAACTCCATTACAATTTTTTGAGTGTACTCTTTGACAATGTCTAGAGCTAGATGTAGTTTCTCTTGATTTTTGGCATAGATCTTAAGATGATCCATGTAAAATACATGAGTGACTTTATGCTTTCGACTTCAAGGGTTTGCCGCAGATGTACCCTTTGGAATGGCGAAGTGCGAGAGATAGTGGCAATAATGTGAAGAAAAAGAGGAGAGGGCTCATGGTGTCGTCCTGAAACACACCTTTCTGAAAGGTGCCACTGTTAGTGATCACACGATGTTTTTCAGATGAGATAGTAAATCTGGTTTTCCAAGGCGGCATTAATCTCTCTATGCACCGGACGATGTGTGGAGGGACCTTTAAGCTTTCAAACTGACAGATGATAAGTCTATGGGAGGTTGAATCAAAAGCTTTCCGGTAATCAATCTAGGCCATCGATAGGTAACGCTGATAGAATGCTGCGTCTTTACAGACACATCTATCGATAAGCAGGTTCTCCCGACATCCTGCTACGCCTTTCTTTGAGCCACGTTGTTCGTACATCTCTCGCCGCACAGGTTATTGGCCTTTAAATTTTAGGGTCAGCTAAGTTTCCCGTCTTCGGCCGGAGCACTGTGCGCCCTTCTACCAACCACTCCAGAATAGGCTCTTCCGACTTTAGATATGAGGTGGAAATTCGGGCCAGATGATGGTGAGTTGAAGGAAACTTCTTTTTCTACCAGAAGGTCTTGATACCATCTGGTCCCGTAGCGGAATAGTTCTTCATGCCTCTTAATACGTTTTTCACCTCCCCGCGAGCGATAGGTGGGCATTCCTCCTTAGGTATTATGAGGGCACTGCACAGCTCCTTGAAGCTATTTATATTCTTCGAGTGTTCTTTCAGTGGATGGATGGAAGAGTCGAGAAGGGTCAGACAAAAACTGTTGATTTTCGCTGACCCACCTCTCTCTCCGCTCTAGACTTCTCGTAGCGTTGGATAGTACTCGTATTCTGTAAACAATATGCTGCCTGATGTTCAGTAGCTTTGACGTGTTAAGTGTGTGATGACAGATCCGCGGCTCGCGCGCGAACTGTCGAACCTTGGCAGTGAAATCCCTGCCAGGTGTTACGTAGTCAATCACACACTGAATGCGGGACGCTTACTGTCTGACCCAGCCTATCTTTGTGCTGAGTTGATGCATTCGTCTTTTGCTCTTATGATCAACCGTTGGTTTTGTTTTACGGTTTGCATCTGCCAAAGCTCTCGCTGCATTATACACACTACAATTAATAGTCCAGTGGTCAGGTTTTTCGGAAAAATCTCCATGAAGCTCGTCATCCAGTTCAGCCAGATCTTTGGGCTAATAGAAACCTGAATGTTGATGTTTCTCCGGGTCCTGAAGCGTCGCTCTTCCTCTATTGGATGTCTGCTCGCGGTTGGTCTGAGTCTCGCCTCTCTTTCTCTGCTGCCGGCTTCTTCTGGCTGCGGTTGAGTAGGCGCTCCGCTTATATAACCCCTTTTTCTGAGTTCCTCGGCACGGTTTCGCAGACGTTGATGCGTAAAATGCGAGAGCTCTGGGTGTTTCTCGCACCACAGAGTATGCAGTCGTGCCATGTAACCTTTTCGTTCAGGGGTCATACTGGTATCATAGCACTCCAGCAGGTCGTCCCTGAGTCGATCCGTCCACTTAAAATTAACGAGATTCTGCCGGTCAATCGCATTGACCTCGTCTTGATTGGCTCCCCACTTGATTGGAACCGCACTTACTACAACTATGTTTGGTGTTGTCATTTTTGTTACCACGAGCAGCTAGGGAAAAGGGTTCGTCCATCCGTGTAGAGCCCCGCATGCAAGGATAAGGCTGCATATTCTGAGAGGTCGCCTGGTTTCCCAGAGTCACCGTTTGAGACACCTCACCCAGGTGCCATTCATTATCCGCAACCCGAGGACGCGTTCGGCGGCTTTGTCATAGGGCCTTCGGTTCAATTCCTAAGGAATCAAAACCGAAACCCAAGGACGACCGCCTTCTGCATGTTCCCCGCGAACGTCTTAGGATTTTGTTGATACGCAGGGATGCTTTTCAGGCAATCACCTAGTGAAAGCTTGGCACCTCCACGAGAGCCGTTCAAATATTGTCTTGATTCAAATACATTTTTCTTATAACAAGAATAATTTTTTCATTTCAAAACCGTTATTTCTTCAAATAGAACCAATTTTCTTCGATTTAAAAAAATAAGTGATAGTTGAAATATTTGATATTCAGTACAAACATTTCTTTATTTGAAGTAAACTTTTTTACCAGTGGAAAGTGACTTTCATGGAAAATTGCAAACTTCACTTGAGAAATCATATTATAGAATAATCATTATACGTCCATAATGAATTTTATTTTTAAAAAATCGCGATAATAGGAAATTCATTATAAGAAATAATTATATAGAAAATGATCATAGGATTATCAGTGCATTAAAATAAATAATACAAAATTATTGCAGGAATTAACGTGACCAGTAGACAAGCTACAAAGGTGGGATTTATTGTATGCCATTCATAATCTCATATAGAAGTACACAAAAATAGAAATTCTGCACAAATAAACTTTACACAGAAAAAATCTGCGAATTCTCTTGATATCTTTAAAATCGCATGCAATTTTATTGAGATCATTTGATACGCTTGGAAATAGTTTTAAATCTATTAAAATCTTTAAAATCTTTCAAAATCCGTAAAAAAAGAATCTTAAAATCTTTAACCTCGTTGAAATTCCTTTGAAATCTTTGAAATCGTTGAAATCGTAAAAATCATTTTAAATACTTTTATTTTAAATTCACCTTAACATATTTAGTACATTTCGCTTCAAGAATAGTCGTTAAAATTCCTGGAAATCGTTAAAATCCTTTGCAATCTTTGGAGATTCAAAAAATCCTTAAAATCTTGTACAATTTCTTAAAATATCGTAAAATCCCTTACAAATGTCTGGAATCACTATGAATTCCCTAAAATTTTATTTCACGTAATTTATTTTTTCAAAGTTCTCTAGGCATCCCTTAAAATTGCACAATAAATCTTTGGAAATCCTAAAAAACTCTTTGACTTCCTTAAAAATGTTTAATTTCCTTGAAATTCTTTGAAATCTGTTAAAATATATAAACATGTTTTTGTAAAAATCCATTTAAATAAGTGGAAATAATTTGAAATCCCTTGAATAAAAATTAAATTAAACTTATTACCTAAATTTGTCTTTAAAACCCCGTTCATATCCCGAGAAATCTTCGAAACCCGTCGACATTTTTTAAATCCTTAAGATTCCATACATTCTTTAATTCTTATGAATTTTCTCCAAATACCTTAAATCCCGTACAATTTTTGGAATTGCTAGGAATTTCTTGATATTTAGTTAATTTTAATTTATTTTTCACAGTTCTCTAGAAATCCCTTAAAAATCAAGCTTAGACTCTTTGGAAGTCCTAGAACATTCATTGAAATCCCTTGAATGTTTCGAAATCTCTTAAAATTCTTTGGAATCTGTTAAAATAGCTCAAAATCTTTAAGATCGCGTAAATTCTCTAAAACAATTAAAGGTCTTATAAAAATACTTTAATCATTTGACAAATTTTTAAATTGCTTAAAATCATTGGAAATCCTACAAAACTATTTTGCATTCCTTGAAATTTTTCAAATCTCTTGAAATTCTTTGGAATCTTCAAAAGTACATAAATATTTCATCATAAAAATCTGTGAAAATGAGTAGAAATAATTTAAAATCCCTAAAACACAAATTAAATAACCTTGAAATTCCTGAAATCTTGGAAATCGCTAGGAATTCTTTGAAATTTTATTTTATTCATATTATTTCCCAAGTTCTCCAGAAATCCCATAAATTCGAGCTCAGAATCTATGGAAATCTCACAACATTTTTTAAAAGCCCTTGACAGTTTTAAAATTTCTTGAAATTTTTTAGAATCTGTTAAAATAGCTGAAAATCTGTGTAATCTTGTAAGCCCTTAACAATCATTGGAAAACTAATAAAAACCCTCAAGTTTTGTGAAATTCACTGAAATCCCTTGAAATGTTTAGAAATCCTACAAAATTCTTTGACATTTCTTAACATTTTTTAAATCTTATGAAATTATTTAGAATTTTTTACAATATATATATATATATATATCATCGCAGCAGCCTATTCGAATAAGTAGAAATCATTTGAAATCTCTTGAATATAAATTAAATTAAACTTATTTACTAAACTTCTCTAAAGGAATAACCGTTTAAATCCCTAGAAATCTTTGAAATCCCTCGAAATCTTTTCAATTCTTG
>CAKNWT010291516.1:2328-22584 GCA_932066315.1 Andricus coriarius | reverse complement strand
TTTATGTTAAAATATTTTTCTTCAGTTATTTACCTTTGAAAAAATATTTTTAAAAAACGATAAGGAAGGAAATAATGATTAAATTGAATATAATTAATTTATAAAGTGACTTAAAATAACTCAATGGCAGAGTAAAAACAAACATTTAAATCATTATATTTTAAAATGCCATAATTTTTGTTTTGAATCGAACAATAAAATTAAGTGACTTACATAAAAACTAAAAGTTTAAAATTCAAACTTTCAATATTGAATAATGTTAATATTGAAAACATTGGAAATATTCCATATCTAAAATTTCAAAAAAGGTCTTAAGATTTTTAAATTTTAGAATTAGACATTCAAATCTGAACGACTTTTCAGAATTTGAAAGTGAAAATTTGTATAATTAAACAATTTGGAACATTTCGAATCTTTCTTCTAAAAAAAATAGGTGTGTCACGGAAATCTCGAAAGTATTGTTGTCGCTTTTCTTCAATACCGATTGGCTAATTTGAAAAACTCGAAGGAAGTAATGTTGCCGAATTCACATACATAATTTTCAGTTGAAGAACAGTGACAAAGAATGTCACATTTGTGTGCATAATAGAACTGAAAAAAATTTAAGATGTGTTATGTAAAATTTTATTATTACATTTTTAGTTGCAATGATTAATTTTCAACCAATAAAAAGGTAATTTTTAACAAAATAGTTAAGATTTTAACCAAATTGATGAATCTTTGATAAAAAAAATGAACAAAAGTATAATAGTTGATATTTTCACCAAAAAATATTTCAATTTTCAATTTTTAAAAACTGTTGAATTAAATGAAAAAATACGAAATTTTCAACAAAAGAGTTGAAGTTTCAACCAAGAAAGATTTTTCAATCAATAAAGAAAAAAATGTCATCCAAAATTTTGAGTTTTTAAGTAATTAGAACGAATTTTTAAAAAAAGTTGAATTTACAACCCAAAAATATGTCTTTTCTACCAAAAGAATTTAATTTTCGACTATAAAAGACGATTTTTCAATAAAATAAGTGCATTTTCAACTGAAAAAGATCTATTTTCCAGCAAAAATGAAATAGCTACATTTTTAGTAAAAAAAATCATTTTCAAACAAAACAAAAAAGAATTTTCAACAAAATTTGTTAAATTTTTAACCGAATAAATTAACTTTTACCTGAAATGTTGTATTTTCAATCCAAAAATAAATTTTGAACCATATAAATGAACTTTCAACCCAGAAGATAAATTTTCTACCAAACAAAGACAAAATTTTCAACAATATAGATGAATTTTCAACTAAAAGGGATACATTTTAAACAAAAAATATAATAGTTTAATTTTAAGTTAAAGAAATAAGGTTTCTACCAAATAAAATAAATTTTCAACGAAATATTTTAATTTTCAACCAAATAGATGAATTTTTAATCAAAATGATTAAATGTCAACCAAAAAAACATTTCAACAAAAAATGGAATAGTTGAATCTTTAGTTGAAAAAATTAATTTTCAATACAAAAACTAATTGTCAATCAAAGAAATGAAATTTCAACCAAAAATATTGGTTTTTCACAAAAACGAATAATTTTGAACAAAATACATGAATTTTCAACCAAATATTTTAATTTTGAATGAAATTTTCAATCTAATAGTTGACTTTCCAACCAGGTAGTTGAATTTTCAACTGAAGAAGATAAATGTTTAACCAAACGTAGAATAGTTAAATTTTCAGTTAAGGAAAGATGTTAACAAAATAGTTAAATTTTGAACAACAAAAAAAAGATGTTTCAACTAGAATGAGGAATCATCAACCAAAAAAAAAGGAATTTTTAGCAAAGTAGTTCCACTTTCAACTGAGTAGTTGAATTTTGAACCAAAAAAAGGTTTTTTAGTCGCTATTCACAATTAGCGAAAAACTTGATAATTTAAGCAAATAGTTATATTAGAAGAAAAATCCTGGTACCAAAGTCATCATCATAAACATAAATGTCACATTTTTCTTACTCTTGAACTTTAAAAATTAAATTTTAATATAAAAACAAAATAATTTATTACATTTATGTGACAAGTATGTCCAGAAAATTTGAAAAAATTTATATGCATAAAGCGAAAGATCATCCTTATTGCATTGTAGTAATGGAATTCCGTATCCTCTGGAATTGCATATTTTCGCAGTTCAATTCAGTGCAGTTTTTACCGTGTTTACAGTTTTCAAAAACAAAAGTTTCCCAAACTATGAAGTTGACTCTGTATTTAAAAAAGCTTTTGAAAGTTTCCCTAACCTAGTAAAAATAATAATATACCAATATTTCTCTAAATATAAAAATCTTTAAAAAATGCATCGACTTTCTCGACCGACAATATCCACGCAAAAGAAAAAGTTAACGGAAGAAGAGATAAATGATCTCCATCATGAGTTGGAAACCATTGATCACTTAATTCCTTTGCATAAGTTGTGCGAAAAACTAAAAACGAACTTGAAAAAAGGATTGACGCATAGTGAAGCTGCAGAAATTATTTTGAGAGACGGACCCAATGCTCTCTCTCCTCCAAAAATGACTCCCGAGTTTATAAAATTTCTAAAATGCATGTATGGAGGTTTTGCAGCACTTTTGTGGGTATGTGCTATACTATGCTTCATTTTATACGGAGTCAGTATTGTAACAGAAGATCCTCATGGAAAGGGAATAGAATGGTTTGGAGTTATCATCATTGTGATTTGTATAATATCCGGCCTTTTCGCTTACACTCAAGAAAGTAAGTTGAGCCTGATTTGCTAATGTCTATTATTGAACTCAGGGCATTCAACCTAGTGAGTGTCAGCTTTTGGCATAGTGAAAAAAGTGGTAAAGCGCAAGGTTAATAATTTTGAATGATTCAAAATAGTGACCGTCTCAAGTTTCTTATGTCATTTTTATTTTTTTTTTTAATTTACCAACTGTGCATTAATACTTTCTTCAACGTCCCAAAAGCTGTCACTCCCTAGGCGGAGGTTATATTTCCACTATATTTGAGAAAATGTTCTCATTTCGAAAGTTTTACTAAGTTTTCCAAACGTGTCTCCAAAAGTTTCTGATTTCTCGGCTCAGTAGCACCAGCCTGCATGAGTCTTGAAGGAAAATGTCTCGAACCAAATTATTGACCCTAAAATATTTTTTCATCAACCTTTTGATACTTATCCAATTCGGATTTTGAAAAACAAGTAGTTTGTAATTGAGAGTAGAAAGATCTTGAAGTTTCTTGACCAAGTGTTTAATAATTGAGAAAATGTAAATTTTAAAGTTCTACTGGTCCATATTTTATTAGGGGAAAGTGGGGTCTGGTGTCAGTGCGGGGCAAGCCGACTCTTGCAAATAATTCTCGTGTTTGTTCATTTTCATATTAATTTTTTTGCGTAAAATAGCTTTCTTTGGTACTCAAGAAAGCTATTTTATGTGAAAAAAAAACTAATATAAAACTCAAGAAACAAAAGCATTATTTGCAAGAGTCACCATGCCCCGCACTGACACCATATCCCACTTCCCCCTACTTGTTAAAAAATCGCATAGCTTTTGTTCTCCGATGGAGAACCTCTTCAGTATATAAAATTGTTTAAAATCCTCATTTCGCTCTACAACAGTGCATAATTGCACGTTTCAATTGTTTTTAACAGTTTTTTAAAAGTTTGTACTGAAAATAAAACGGTGGTCTCTACCGCTGCTATCATTTACATAACATTTTTATTAATTTGAAAGTATATAAAGGTTTTTTTTTGGGAAGGGGGGGGGGGTAAGCACTCTTAGTGTTCTTATACAATAATATCGAACCTCACCTAAACAATTACTTTATCATTTAGGTAAAAATACCAAGGTGATGGAATCCTTTACAAAGATGGTTCCGACGTTGGCAAATGTAATTCGTGAAGAAGAACGAATCCAGCTCTCAACAGATGAACTTGTTGTTGGCGATCTAGTAGAAATCCGTCTTGGAGACAAGATTCCAGCAGATATAAGGATCATTCAATCACAAGGGCTTCGAGTAGAAAATTCGAGCATAACAGGAGAGAGTGAACCATTGACAAGAACCGACTACCCAACAGACTACAACATCCTCGAAAGCCAGAATGTGGCCTTCTTTTCTTCATTCGCTATAGCCGGCGAAGGGAAAGGAATAGTAATAGCCACCGGCGACAAAACGATGATTGGTCGTCTCGCTGGTCTCACGACGCACCTTACAAAGACGGAGACTCCAATCGCCAAGGAAATCAGACACTTTGTTCACATCATAACCTTCATCGCCATATTTTTCGGAGTTATCTTCTTCTTCCTCTCGCTCTTGATCGAAGCTAATTTTGTCACCGCATTCACCTATCTACTTGGAATCGTCATTGCAAATGTCCCCGAAGTTCTCCTAGTCACGGTAACCACGGCTCTCACCCTAACAGCCAAAAAAATGGCGGAGAAGAACTGCTTGGTTAAAAATTTGGAAGCCGTAGAAACTTTGGGATCAACTTCTGTCATTTGTTCGGACAAAACTGGAACTCTGACTCAGAATAAGATGACGGTCTCGAATATCTGGTTCGGAAACACAAGACATAATTTTCCAGCTGATCAGATGTTGGGAGTAGAAAGAGAGTTGCTTTTAGAAAAGCCAGCCTTTAATATCCTCATTAAAGCTGCGACTTTGTGCCTTAGAGCCTATTTCAAAACAGAAACGACTTTGTTCAATATAATAGAGAATCGTGAAGTAATTGGAGATGCCTCCGAATCTGGGATTTTGAAATTTTGCGAGCATATGCATCCCACGAAACAATTTAGAGCCACATTTCCAAAGATTGCTGAGATTCCCTTCAACTCGGCTACGAAGTACCAGATGTCAATTCATAGGGAAGAAAATGGGTATATAATGATCATGAAGGGAGCACCGGAGGTGATACTTGATTCTTGTTCGACGATTCTCGACCCAGGCGGTCAAACTAAGCCAATGAGCAGTGCAGATTTGCAATTATCACGTCGGGCTTGTGCAGAGCTCGGATACATTGGGGAGAGGGTTCTAGCTTACTGTGACTTGACGCTCCAAGGTTCAACTTATGGTCCAAATTATGAGTTTAATACCGAAATCCCCGAGAACTACAATTTTCCGACGAAAGGATACAGGTTTGTGGGATTGGTAAGAGAACTAATTATTGCTTATTTTAACTTTGTGGTAATAACCTGACTCAGAAAGCACAAGTGGCTAGTTTTTTTAAAAATCAATTTATTCGATTAATCGAATTAATCTTTGTAAATAACATGATTAAATAGTATGATTCAAGGAATCATAATTGTCTTCATTTCATTTCATATTCTAATCTTTATCATTTTGTTCCTTTCCTCTCTTCCACTAAACCTTCTAGAATTTTCCCCATCAGCCTTTCGTATCGAAGTATGTGGCCTATCAGCCTATCACGTTGTTTCTTTATCATACTGTGTGAACTTCTCTTTTCTTAAAATATTTCTAGTACTTCTTGGTTCGTCACTTTGTCTATCTATTTTATTTTCATCATCTGCCTATACCTCCACATTTCAAATTATATTATTCCACTTGTGATTTTACTACCAATGTATCAAAATTCTTAAATTTCTTGTATCTGCCTATTGAGAACAGCTTGAGCCAATTTATATTATTAAGTGCTTTTTGTAAATCTACAAAAGCCATGAATGACTGTTTTCCTTTTTGCCGTCTACCTTATTGAATTGCTAGAATTGCTTCTCGTGTTTCTCTGTTGTTTTTAAACCCAAATTAATTTTCTTCAAGTTAATCTTCTACCCTCTTTTCTATCCTTCTGTATAGTATTCTCATTAAAATTTGTGAGGATTGGACCGTAATATTGAATATCTCTTGTCATCACTCTCTAATTCTTCCTCGTTTTCTGTTATTCCATGCATTTCTGATATGTTTTTTTTTTCACAAACGCAGCATTTGTATTTCCTTTTATGACCTTATTCGCTACTCTCATTTTCTCCCCAATCCAAGCATATTCTTTTTACTTCGTTTCTAAGTTTGTTATAGCTTGCCTTTTCTTCGCCAACTTAGCGTTCTTATATTTTCTTATTTCATCCATCAATTCCAGATTCGCTGACTTATCCGTTGATTCCTAGCCATCCTTTTCTGAAATCCTATCACCTCTTTAGCAACTCCCTGTCCTCATATTAGTCCATGTATCCTTGACGCTATTGCTATAGTTTTTACTGCATTAAATTTCTTCTGCGTTTTTCAATTTTGCCTACATCCCAACTTCTCGTTCTTGTCTGGCTGTACGTATAGATTCGTTATTTATGGTTCTTAAATAGCGTGTTTGAAATAACTAGCCAATAATTCAAACACAATCCTATTAATCTTTTCGCTCAACTATTACGATTTCCTGGACTATAATTTCCTGCCACTTACTTCCTTGCCCTACAATTGCGTTCTGATCGTCTGTTAGTATTAAGTTTTCACCTCCCTTGAGAAACGAAAACAAGGCCAACTTAATCTCATGTTTCGTTTCTTTCCTGTTACATATTGAGAAATGCAATGTTACTAAACTAATTCTCATAGTGATTTGTTTACAGGTCAGCCTCTTGGATCCTCCTCGTCCCATGGTTCTTGAGGCCGTTCGTAAATGTCGAACAGCCGGCATCAAGGTGATCATGGTTACTGGAGATCACCCCGTAACCGCGATGGCGATAGCCAAGAAAGTCGGGATCATCAGCGAAGGCCAAGAGACCAAATACGACAAAGCAGTTCGGCGCAACAAGTCCATTTCTCTTATTGCAGACGTCGAAGCCGAAGCAATTGTCGTTACCGGCTCAGAACTTCGAAACATGGACTCTGTCGAACTAGATGACATTATCAGGAACTATGAGGAAATTGTCTTCGCAAGAACTTCACCACAGCAGAAGCTCCTCATTGTCGAAAGTTGCCAGCGACTTGGAGAAATTGTAGCCGTGACTGGAGACGGAGTCAATGACTCTCCAGCTTTGAGGAAAGCAGACATCGGAGTTGCAATGGGCATTGCAGGATCGGACGTTGCAAAAAATGCTGCCGATATGATTCTCATGGATGACAATTTTGCGTCTATCGTGACAGGAATTGAAGAAGGAAGGCTAATTTTTGATAATTTGAAGAAATCGATCGCTTATACTTTAACTTCAAGCGTTCCTGAGATGCTACCGATGCTCGCAAGTATTCTGTTCTCAATTCCACTACCTTTTGTTATTGAACTTGTACTCTGTGTGGATATTGGGACAGATCTCCTGCCGGCGATTGCACTCGCGTATGAGAAAGCGGAGTCCGATATTATGCATAGGGCTCCTAGGAACCCAATGCGAGATAAACTTGTCAACAGAAGACTAATTTCAATGACCTACGGGCAAATCGGCATGACTCAGTCCATTGCTGGGTTCTATACGTACTTTACGATTCTCTTGTGCCATGGGTTTAAGCCGCAACATCTGTTTGGATTAAGGCAGGAGTGGGAAAACAGTGCAATTAATGACCTAAAGGTATTATAAACAAAAAATTTCCTGACAGGATATTTCTCCTAATGTTAAAAAATTGATCTCATATACGGTCAGAGTATATTTTCGGATTATTCTATTTAATTAAACAATTTGGAGGCACATGTACATTCCCCGAATTTCATTACTCATCAATTTAATTTCACCGAAAATGAAGTTACCTAACGGTGACTCACCATACTTCGTAGTTACACGAAATGCATTTTTACCTCATTTTTGTTTGTTCGAATTATTAGTCGGCATAAATGATATTCGCCATAATTCCCATTTAACATCATTTCTATTTATCTGAATTGATATTTGTCATACATTTTAATTTCCCCAATTTCCATTTAACCGAATTTTTATCTTACCAAATTCTCATTTGCTATACATAATATTTATTTTTTCGAATAGCCACATAACTTAATATTCGTTTAAACGAATTCGCGTTTGTCATAATTCCCACTTGATTGAATCGTCATGTCACCATCTAAATTTTATTTTCCCTAAAAACAACTTAACCTAAAATTCATTTACTCAAATTATCATCTGTCACAATTATTGGTCACTTCATCAAACGGCGAAATTAAAATTTAGCTAATCCGAATTTCTTATTTGAATTTCGAGCCATTAATTTTATGTCGGATACAATTTGGGTAAATTAAATTTTGTACAAAAAATAAAATTTAAGTGATATAGTGATAATTCAGTCAAATGTCAAATGAGAATTATAAAAAATGGAAATTCGGCTAAATGAATATTAGGTTAAGTGGTTATTTGGAGAAAAAATCTTTATGGTTAATGTCAATTACGTAAAATGCGAATTCGTTTAAATGGAAATTAGGGAACATAAAATTTATGAAGAATAGCATTAAATTGCATTTCGCTTAAATATGAATTATGATGAATGACTTTTAGGAAACTTAATTTTCGGTGATATGAAATTGATGTGAAATGAAATTTGAGGAATATTCATGCGCATCCCAAATTTGGGTCCACTATAACTACTAATTTTACACGTGAGTAAAAATTATTTCTAGTCAAAATGGAATTGCTCCTTAAGTTAGAACCATTCAAAATTGATTTAAACTCATTGGATAACTTTATTACTAATCACCAGCCTTAAAGAAAACTGCGGTTATAAAGTAAATTTACTGTCATTTCTTGGGTCATACGGTTTCTAAAAATGCACGAGTTATAATGAAAAAGTAGGGTAAATCCTTAAAAATGCTTCATATTGGGCATGGTGGCCATCTGGTGTCAAAAATCAGAACTAGAAAGAGTAGGTAGAATTTTAAAGATGCATATTAATTTTTGCATAAAAGTGTTCTTACGATTATTTGTGGAGTTTCAAAAAAGTATTGAATTGTAAAAATAAGTTGTTATCCTAAACAAAGTTAAAAGAACAGTTTACTTGCATATTTTTACTCATTATCTAGTTGAAATTTTTTATTTTTCTTATAGTGCAACACTTTTTCGTCAATTATTTTCAGAGTGAACAAAAAATATTGCAATCTTTAAAAACAATTGTAATTTATTTAAACTGTTTTCAAGTTTTTGGATAACAAATTTAATAATTTTTTTATTAATATTCTTGAAAATTCGTGTTAACAATAATTTGCGTTGAAAAAAAAAGTTTAATTGCATATTTTTACTTATTATCTCATTGAAATTTTGCATTTTTCTTATAGTGCAACACTTTTTTGTCAATTATGTTCAGAGTGAATAAAAAAGATTGCGATCTTTAAAAATAATTGTAATTAATTAAAAATGTTTTCAAATTTGTTGGCAACAACTTTAATCAATTATTTTATTAATATCAATTGAAAATTCATGTTACTAATAGTTTGCGTTAAAAAAGGTTCAATTGCATATTTTCGATAGCTTTTTTACTCTATATCTCGTGGAAATTTTAAATTTTTCTTATAGTGCAACACTTTTTTGTCAATTATTTTCAAAGTGAACAAAAAAGATTACGATCTTTAAAAACAATTGTAATGAATTAAAACTGTTTTCAAATTTTCTGATAACAACTTCAATACATTTTTTATTAATATTAATTGAAAAAGTTGAAAAATAATATAATATAATAATATCTTTAAAATTCTACCTACTCTTACTAGTTCTGATTTTTGGCATCAGATAGCGTATCACAGTTTAACCATTCACATTACATGCGGATGAAGCAGATATGCACTACCGCTACTGAATTGATAATTTATAATGCTGAGAAGGCCCAGGAGCTCAGACTCCTTCAGCCGCTTCGGAAAATTCTGCCACAGTCATTCCAGCTGAGTTTTCGTCGAATTCTGATAACGTATACTAGCACCTCTTGCGGGAAAGCGTGCAAGATAGGTGAAACAGCTGTGGGCATCCTTATATTAAAGTCGGAGCTCCTTATAATACTTCGTGATTGTAACATATAATGGTTTGGTAAAGTTAATATGAATATATATTTAGGATTCTTATTAGTTGTCTCGCCTTAAAATTCAATAATTAGAATAGTTTATAAAATCGACAGCAATAGCCTGATTGTAAATAAGCTTGTAATATAAAAGCTTTTTAATTTAAAAATTAAGATTATTTGTTGCAGGATTCATGGGGACAGACTTGGGACTACGAAAGCAGGATGAAATTGCTGAACGAAGCAAGAACTGGATACTTTCTCGCGATCGTCATCACACAAATGGTGGACCTAATTATGTGCAAGACAAGGCGCAACTCTATATTTCAGCAAGGAATGGGAAATTGGTTTCTCAACTTTTCATTTGTCTTCGAAATCTTTCTTACTGGGGCTTTACTCTACACACCAGGCACCGAGATTGTTCTGAAGACAATGCCTCTAGCGGCTATTTGGTATTTGCCATGTTTACCTTTTGGTATATTTCTCTGGATTTACGACGAATTTCGGAGGTACGCGATTAGGAAATATCCAGGAGGATTCTTTGAGAGAGAAACTTATTATTAAATGGCGACTCCAAATGTGCAAATGATTTGGCAAACAACAAGTCATTCCTATCATTTTCCATATCATACATTTACAGTTTTATTTTTACTATTAACAATAAGATTAAGAATGAAGAAATAATGTACATACAATGTGCACACGTTTATCTAGGCATATATACAATTCGAATAAAAAATGAGAAAACATCAAAATGCTACTACAATTCTTTACATAAACACTGAAAAGTGAACTCACTTAATTCAGTTGAGATTATTTTGTTTTCAAATAAAAAACTTCAGGGGAGGATAATTTTCGAATCTTAAGTATTAATTCAGAAAATCAGAAGAACTTCAAACATAATACATAATTTTCTGGTAATGTTTAAAAGGAACTCTTTTAATTTAACTCACCGCAGAAGTGATTGTCCCCAAAATGGGCTCGGGAATCCTTCCCGCTTTTTTGAGTATCAAATCAAGAGAACCGCCGTCCATGTATTCCATGCATATACTAATCTCTCCATCGCTAGAAAATAAGAAATCGAATATTTAGAATTTAAAAACTTCCATGTAGCGGAAATTGCTGAGAGGGGACGAGTATATGCTCTTGGGTGTACATATGTCAAATTATAAAAAATATAAGAAATTTGCATATGTAAATATTAGACTTACCTGTAAAAAGCACCGTAAAATCCAACAATATGCGCAAAATTGCACTCGTGGAGGACTTTTAGTTCCCTTATAATCTGCTTTTTGATTGCTGGTTTTACCTCCAGATGTATCAACTGTAAATCGAATGTTTTCCAGATTAAATACATTTTCTTGATCTTTTCTCTGTACCGATAATTAAAAAATCATAATAAATTAATGTCTCACCTTTCTTGCCATAATGAGGCCGTATTTTTTATGCCTGACTTTCATGACAACGCCACCATTTCCGGCTCCTAATTCCCCCAGTTTTTCAAAATCCTCGTCGCAGAGTTCGCCGACTTTTTCTTTCTGTCCAAGAAAACTCTCGAGTCTTTTCCTCTGTTCCTCGTCCATTTCGAGCTCCTCTAACCTCTCTTGAATTGCATCTATGCTCATTTTTCCCATGACACCGCTGGAAATGAAATTGCGACGCCTGAGAGAGGTCGATGTTAGAATTGATTGTAGTGTTCATATCTGTATTAATTATGTAGGCACACAACAAAGAAAAAATGCCACTGAACCTATATGTTTTTATATACCTAATTACCTATATGTTTTTGGGATATCGCTGAATCCGAATCTGGTGTAAGATTTGCCCCATCACTTTTATCTTGAAATATGAAATACTGACCGAAGAATCAGAATTTAACTTTGAAAGTAACATGCAATTTTCTCATAGTCGAATTTGTTAAATATCTTCTATTGCAAGAGATATTTTTAGGTATCATGGAAAGGGTTTTTTTTACATGAATGAAGATAGTTTGAAACGAGAAATAAGAAAAAAAATCTTTGAAAGTTATTTTTTTGTTATGAAAAACTAGATTTTTGAAGTAGATTTGCTACTTAATTGAAACTGTACTCGATACCGTATAAATGTACCACGACTATTGCCAAAAGCAATAGTTCGAGGTAGTTTGTTTTAATCCCATCATAAGCTACAATACATGTATGCGATTTTTTGCGAAAACGTATAATTGCTAAATATAGGCCGGTATAAGCCTGAGCGCTCGGACTCGCTCGCATACATCTATGTATTTGATGCATCGTCCTCTAAATTAATATTTAATGTAAACACTGTTCGATCATTTATTTTTAAATTTAACTAAATGTTCCGTAAAGGCCTTACCTCCAATTTTTTCACATTTCGCATATCAATGTATTTCAATATGTTTTTACGTGTTTCGAAGTGTTTTAACGTGTTTAAACAAGCTTGGACATGTTTGATCAATTAATGGATACTTCGGATCCAGTGATATCGTCTTCAAATTTAGATTTACAAATGAGAAAGAGTGGTAAAAGAAAACATCTTTAAATCCCGGCAGAAGTAAGTGAACTTCTTGCTATACCAGAAATGGAAGAAGCTGCTGAAGACATTTCTGAGGATTCATCAGAACCTAATATGAATGATTTCGAGAATTTATCTGTACTTCCAGAATCATTGCAAGTCTTAGATGAAATGGTATTGACCGATGAGGAAGAATGATTTGTAAATTCATATGAATTTACGACCCTTCTGTGAGGCTAGGGGACTCACAAAAATCAAACAACCCGAAATTGTGAGCGGCGATGGGACGCTTAAAAAACAAGAACCCCAGAATCCTAAGAGGAAAGGGGACTCATATCAATCAAGCACCCAGATTTACAATTAATTTCTTATCTTAAAATTACGGTATTACCTCCCCTGTTCTTAATCTTGATTTTTTCACACCAATCCCACTTTTACACCGTTTTACCAAATTTGATACAAAAACGCAATTATTAAACAATTTTGCGGCCATATTTGATCCGTTATTTTAAATGTATAGCTTTTGAAGTAAAATTTACAATCAGCGATCTCATGCACCCCCTTATATCTAACAGGGCTGAAATCAAACGTCTCCAAGGGGAGACCGCAGTTTCTCGACTTGCGCAAATGGCACCCTCGCTTCGCTGATGCGGCAAACTTCACGCTAATCTGAAATCTCTGTGTTTCTCCCTTTAAAAATAAATCTACTACTTTATTATAATAATCGTAGTTGTTTTTGAAAAATGTCCAAAAAGGCTAATTTTCTCAAAAACCCAACCTGATTGAGCAAATCTGACACTAGATTCGGTTTCAACGACTTTTAAAAAATGTAAGCATGGTTGTCTGGTTCAGTGGACATGTAATTTTTTATTTTTTTGTGTTGCTGTGTTAATGCTAACATAATGAAAAAATAAATCAGATCAAAAATAAACTTGTAATGTAGTTTTCGATGCCTTGCCTGGAAAAATGTAAAGTCATTATATATTTAGTACGAGGAGGCAGAGAGAAGGGGGGGCAAATATCCGAACAAATTCTGGTCACTCTTCGAATTGCAAAAACTTTTTGCAGCTATTCAAGTTTTCAAAACTGACCTTCAGATTGAAATATTTGTAAATGTTGGCGTGAAAATAAAATTTGTAATCAGAAACCTTCATTAGAATTAAATGAAACATAAAAGAATTTTGTTTCATTTTAGTCTACAAGAGAAGAAGATCTATTTTTCATACAAGTGCGCATAAAAGGGCGATTGCCAACACGAGTGTATTTCTCAGCATAAAATCACAAAAGTTAGCAATTGTCTGTGCGCGCGTTGAATTAAGACTTATGATGAACTGGCATTAATTAACATTAGACTCGTTATTAAAGTTTATCATCTTATCAGAAATGAGAAGGAAATTTCAACTTGCATCCTAACCACATTGACTCTAACCTCGCACCTGTCAAGTGAGCATGCACGTCCATTGTGTCGATGCGGAAAATATATAGGAATAGAAGTGCGCATGCGCCGATATTATGCCAGGATTGTCAGCAGGAATAGGTCACTTTGCACATCATTTAGATGCAAACAAAGACTGTATGAAACTGTATGGTGAGTTTTTTTCGTCTCATAATGACTGAAACGAAACGAAAGTTTTGTGATGCAGTCCCGGTCCCTGTTTTACAGTCAAGAAACTGTCACCATAAAAAATTCATTTAATTTTAAGTTTAATTTGTGAAATAGTTTTCACTTTTCAATATAAATGTTGTGAAAAATTGCTCAAATTTTATTCAAATATGAACAAATGAAGAGACTGAAATATACACTAAATATTATATACCATTCAGATAACATTACTATTTGATAATAAACAGAAAAACCAAACTAAAGCACATGGATTTATGCGTTGAAAATGTTTTCATAAAAGTTTACATCACTGGAGATATTTAAAGTAAGACAATTCTACATTTTGTGGATTCAAAATTAAACATTAAAAACGAAACTGTCTTAATTTAAAATATGCAATATATAAGCATCAAAATGAAAGAACATGTTCAATAACGAAAACTAAAAACTTTTAAATTCAAAACATTAAAAATTTAACAATTGAAGTCGCTTGTCAAACAGGGGCCTAACTTCTAAAATCTTGATTTAAAAAAAAATTCAAAGAAGTGAATTGGTGTAAATTTTAATTAATAATCACATGTATTTCTTCAATTAAAGTTATTAAACACTTATATATCGCTTTTACTGAAAATGTAGCTTGATTTGCAATGAAATTGAAAGAAGAAAAACATTTCTTGCAGAGGAAAAGGGATCTAACTAATTTTTCTGCTAAGGCCCTTTTCCACTATGTGTATTCAATATGCCCTTTCGGGAAATTAAGCAATAGTTTCCCATAATCTTTAATAATTTCCCTCTATTTCTTTTCGACTTGAGGCTCATGATTCACAAACTATAAAAGAAAAATTGAAATAATATTAAACTTTTTATCCTTATTTTAAACTCTTTTCCAAGTGACGTTTATCGAAATTTTCTGCTTGTTTTTATAACACTTAGATCCATTTAAGACAATGTAAGACATTGAGATACAGGTTATGATTTAGTTAGAATTTTTATTTTATTTTATAAAATTTTTGTTCTTTACTGAGATATAACTTATTTTCAGCTTTTTGATTGGGCTTACCCCATATTTATCGGAAGTTATATTTTAACCTTTAATATCAGTGGACATTTAAAAAATTACTTAGATCCCTTTCCGACAATCATCAGACTTTTTAATCAATTTTAAGATTAATGAGAGATTATTAATATATTTTTTATTACAGAATTCAGTAGAGGACATGTTATAAGCCGTTTTGCGTATTCACTTTTATTTTCATCAAAACATTACTCAGGCCACTTTTTGACAAACGGCTTCAATTTTAAACTAATAAGTATTCAAAATGAAATCATTGTGAATCCGAAGATTTTAGAACTGCACAATTGAAATTTAAATAACAGATTAAAGTATTCAATATTATATATTTTTTGAAATGAAAGCTTGGAAACTTAATAATATATATAATCAAACATTTAAAGATTAGAAATAAAACATTGAACATTAAAAAAAAATCAACACTTTGAATTTGAAATTTTTCAATTTTAAATACCTATTTTAAAATTTCAATTATTCTCTTTCTAATGTTTTTAATTTAATTGGCCATCTATTAAGGGAACTAATCAACTATATTATAATTTTACATAACTTGAAAGAATAATCTCAAAATTGTGGAACTTTGAACGGTGTTAACTTCCCATAGTTTAATTGAACAAAATTCTTCCTGAAATTTTCCCAAGTTTTTCTTGCCGATGATTTTGAAATTGAAAAAAATGTTAATGATTGCATACACCGTAAGAAAAACTTTGTTGATATTTACAATCAGCTAGTAATTATATGTGCAGTGTATTTTCAAATTACAATGTATAACCTGACTAATTTACGATACTACAGTACTTATTTGCAATCTAGTGTGATTTCACTTCAGGTAACAATGTAAACAAAGAACGAAGGTTGTTCTATTTGCAGTCGACTGTAAAATTACTACGTCCGATGATGGAAGTTATCCGATCGGCGTAGGACATAGTAAGTTTACGTAAGATGATAAATTTACTTGGGACTTTAAGTCTACGAAAGTATGTGTAAATTTTGACGATGTGTGCTTTTCTATCGCGAGGGAGTAAATCCGCACTGACGAGCGCCGCAGAATTATGAGCAGGACATAAATTTGGACCATTCGGGACTCTCGAGTATAAGTCGTGCCAAACGATGAATTCCGGAGACGCCCGAACGGCCTCTTACCAATGGATGCGCATTTCATTCGTTTGCATTCTTGTTTACGTGGTTTTGCACGTCATCTCGCGTTGAATATGTAAAAATAATTTGTTCTTTCACTTGAAAAAAATGAATTTTTAAATTTTGAGACTGTAAAGTGGTTATATTCCGTTTTCTCCCTTAAATACAGAAAATAGGTTTAAAATGTTTTCACCCCTGTGAAAAGTTGTGAGTAGTAGCAAGGTGGGTGCAGGTTAGAGAAAAACTGCAAATCAGAGCAAAGTCAGGGAAATTTGATACTCAGGGAACATTAGGAATAAGTCAGAGATGAAAAAAATATTGAAATTTGAATAACCGAAACGTTTTTCGGAAACCAAAACTCGAAATATCTTTTCGAATTATTTCCATCGTCGCAGAATGTAAATTTACACCAACCTTTTTTACAGTGTACAATGAAACAGAGAATTTTGCGCAAGGGTGAAGAAAAACAGAAGAAGTTGCCATTCGTTTTGAGAAACGAAATGAAAATTCCATTTTTTTATACGTAAAATTATAACCTGATTTCTGGTTCGGAAAAAATATGGTTTTAAAATGTATAAAAATGGAACTATTTACATTGAAAACGATTAGAAAAAAAAGATAGCAGTAATTGATGGTTACAATCATAAGTAATAGTGTCGTCAGATTACAGACAGACAGAACGACAGACAGACAAGTTAGTAAAAATCATCTTTTCTGACTCAGGGATCTCAAAACGTCGCGAAATTGACGAAAACTAGATTGGTCCAAATTCACACAAATGTAATACCTTAGGTCATAAATGATGAGAATGTAAAAATACTTACTCTGGAATTACTGGAGGTTCTGAATATGTTGGTAGTGGCGGAACTGGAGGCGATGGAGAAACAACCGGAACTGGTTCTATTGATCCCGGTGGTAGCGTTAAATTCAATTTGTTCTTCGACATTTTTAACGACTTTTAATTCCAAGCAAATTTCTCCAGTTGAAAATGATTCGACAACAGTTGATATTTGCAGATTCAATGATGCTTGGAGTGGGAAATTAAATGCAATATCTGAAAAAATCTCTTTTTTATTATCAATCTTCAAAATGTGATAGATATGAAGTAATTCTTAAGTAATAAACTATAGAGCTTGGAAATGAAAACACCGTCAAATTAAAGATTTATGATTTCAAAGTTTCAAATATTATTAAGTACATATTTCAAGATTATTAGCATTCTTTAACATTTTACTTTAGAATATTTTACTAACATTTTAAATTAAAATATGTACATTTTTAACCCCGGAGTACGCGCGCGTTGGTCATTTTGACCAACGGTTTTGTATGTTTTAAAATACAATATAAATTAGTTCACTGTTATTGTTTTCCGGTCGGCTATCCTCATTTTAGGGATTTATCGATATTTTTACGCGACTACGCGGAGAGTCGGACAGACTCAAAAAATTAAAAAATTTGAAATTATCACACAATTCACCTTCAGAAACCCCCAAATTAAATTCCTAACCCCATAATAATATATTTTTTTTACCAGAAAGCCACCCATAACACTTTTACCTCAACAAATCCGAAGAGCCTCGACGTAACAATAAAAAAATTGAAAATTTTGAAATATTCACGCAACTCACCTTCAGAAAAGCCCAACTTATATTCCCAGCCCCATAATAATATTTGAAAAAAAAAACAGAAAACCACCTCTACCACTTTTAGGATAAATCCCGAGTGCCTCCACGCAAGACACTCAATTGTTTAAGTAAATTTTAAACAATTACACAAGTCACCTTCCGAAATCCACAAGTTATATTCCCAACCCCATAATAATATTCAAACAATCCCAGAAAACCACCCTTTAACACTTTTAACTGAACAAATTCAAAGAGCCTCCACGTAAAACACTCAAAAAATTAAAAAATTTGAAATAATCACACAGCTCACCTTCAGAAAACCCCACGTTAAATTTCCAACACCATAATAATATTTAAAAAAAACCCGAAAACCACCCCCAGTACTTTTACCTGAATAAATCCCAAGTGCCTCCACGCAAAACACTCAATAAATTTAAAAATTTGAAATAATCACACAAATCACCTGCAGAAAACCACAAGTTATATTCCCAACCCCATAATAATATTCAACAACCCCCTAAAACCACCCCTAAAACTTTTACCTGAACAAATCCCGAGTGTCTCCACGCGAAACAGTCAACATAATGACAAATTTGAAATAATCACCCAAGTCACCTTCAGAAAACCGCAAGTAATATGCCCAACCCCATAATAATATTCAACAAACCCCAGAAATTACCTGAACGTGATGAACATTTAGTCAATCGGCCAGTATGTAACACCTGTTTCCAAAGCTCTAAAGAGTCAACATAAGCATGGTAATTGTTCCTATTTATTCATTTTTGTATTGATAAAGAATATGAGTAAATTATAATTATAGTTCAGTTATATTTATTAAGTTTTTTCCCATGATATTACTATCGGTCGAAATGACCGACGCGCGTCGTCTAACATAACTCCAACAGGAGCGCCTACTACCCGGGTTAAGGTCTTTAAATTAAAATCCTCGATTCTTAAACGTTTCATTGAAAATTCTCAGCTTCAAGTTTGATATTTAAAAATATTATTATTTGCACCTGCATTTAAAAAGTTTTAATGTCCGGAATTACACAATTAAAAGCGTACAGGCTTAAGAATACAAATTTATAAATTTAAACCTCTATAATTGAACCACATTAAATTCGAGGATTTAAAAATTAATGATTTTACAATTAAACTTTCAAACCTAATTGTTATTAATTTCGAAAATGTTCTACAATTATTAACTGTACAATTTGAAATTGGAAACGTAGCCATTTTAATGTGATATCAAGTGGAATTGAAAGTGATTAGATTTGTCACCTTTTTATTAATTGCAAGAATTTTACAAATTCGCAGTCAAACAATAAAATAATGCTATTTTACGATCTTTCTAGATCTGAAAAAATTCCCGGAAATTAGACTACTTCTAGTAAATAATTATTATTTAAACGAACGATTTTTAAACAAATTTAATTAACTAAATATATTGAATTCGAATGTTTTCGAGCCAAATGCGATTCATGTTTCAAATATTGAAATTTTCTTGTCAATGCTCTTATCAACAAGTATATAAAACGTATATTGTATGTGACGTTTCATAGAAAAGGGCCAAAGGGTGACTAATATTTTTTGAATTTTCGTCTCCCGGCTTTCTCCCGGTTCTCTCCGAAAATATTTGTGATTTCTCCCTGTTTAGAAAAAAATATACTCTCTTTGCGAAACCCACAGTTTTTTCACATATATTATCAATTGCAGAAGTGGATAAGCATTAGCAAACCTTTTTTCAATAAATATATTGACTTTGAATCATGTAATAAGTAGGATAAGGAAAGTTTTGTGTCTAATAAAGGAAAATACAGAGACATTAGCAGTAAATGTACGCGCGCAGATCGTGCGTTCACATCTCTGGATTTTTATTTCCTAAAATGAAAAATATAAACAATTTAAAAATCCATTATTAAGCAAATATTTAAATATTATGTTTTAAACATTTTTGAAACAGTAATTAGTAGTTCATAATTTTGAATTGGAAGCGTCTAAAAATTTAAAGAAACATATTGAACGATTTTGGACAATTTAATTAGAAAGATGAGTTGAATTGTATAACTTTTGAGTCGAAGCGTTAAATATTAAACAATTTTATTTTGAATTGAAGAATCACAAAATTGAATGATTTTAGATTAAAATTTCGAAAATTAGACATTGTGAAAACTTTAAAAATTGAATTTTTTAAGATTCGAATTTTGGAAATTTGATCAGTTAAAATTCAAAGGTATTATACTTAAAAGCGTTCGAAACTAAATAATTAATAATTGAAAACTTTTGAATTTGAATAATTTAAAATTCAAAGAGATTAAAATTTAACAATTTGAAATTGAAAACTAAATTGAATCTTCCAAAGTCAAAGCTTCTGAAATTCTAGAATTTTAAATTATTATTACATAACAAAATT
>CAKNWT010291501.1:1168-12524 GCA_932066315.1 Andricus coriarius | reverse complement strand
CGTGCACAGATGTCCCTTGCCCAACTGTGCACGTCCACAGATGGAACGTGCCTAACTTTGCACGTGCACAGATGCCACTTGCCCAACTGTGCACGTGCACATATGTCCCTTGCCCAACTGTTCACGTGCACAGATGGAAATTGCCTAACTGTGCACGTGCACAGATGTCACTTGCCCAACTGTGCACGTCTATGTCCTTACCTTAGAGTTTATACGAGGATGGTCATTGATATCTACGTATAATAAATTTTAAACAGTTAAGATTATTCAAACCTAGTTATATGGAGCGTACTAACATTTTCAAAGTTAGTTTAAAAATATTTTAAATATTATTTTTATGAAATCATTCCTTCCAAATTATCATAGATACATGAAAATCTCTTTTTGTCCGACCTCCCTTGAAAACGCTCTCTTACAAGCACGCGAAGCAGACGTAATGTGGCCGCTTCCAGCCAAGTGACGTTCGCACATGTGCACTCCGCCGCCGGGTCGGCATGAAACTTTACGCCCGCTATATAAGACTTTACGCCCGCTACACATACACATTCAGTGCAGTGTGTATCTAGGGTGTACGGCTATTTTGACTTGTCAAAATAGCCTTCTTTACGCCCTCGATACACAATGTACTATTTTGAATTTACATATTAATGCTTCTTTATTAAGGGGTCGTGCACATAATACGTCACACGTTTTTCTTTTGTTTATATCGTTGTATCTCTTTTGGCTTCAAGGCAATTTTATTCTCGTCTCTATTTAAACAAAGGAAAAACGTGTGACGTATTATGTGCACGGTCCCTAAGCTTCTTTGAGACTCCTAGTGGGTATGGAGTCGTTTGATATCTTTCGGATGTCCTAACGACGACTAACTACCGTGCCTACATGGAAGGTATTTATTTTTTCAAGTTACTTATCTGTCTTTGATTTCACAAAATCGTTTATTTATTTTATCTACTTTCTTGTGATGCACCAAAAACTGAAATTGAAAAAAAAATTTAAATATCTTTTATCAAAGCTTTACTGGTGTTTATGTGATGATGTATAATGACGGGTTACACATTTGTCTTAGTCATTGGTTAGTGAAATATCAAGGTTTATTTATTTGGGTGGCATACATGTTTTCTCTTCAAATTTTCTTGATCTCATCTCGCAGATTTGCTCGAATGCCAAAGAAAGTGAGCAAGTATTTTTTTGAACTTTGTAATCTATTGATTTTGAGGGGTTGCTGAAAGCCCATAAAGTTGCAGGTGTATTTCCTCTGGAGAAAAGACCTTTTTGGAAATTTGTGATAGAATCGTTAATATTAGATTATCTTACTGCATCCGGCATGATTTTCTTGGAAGTAGGGTCTCGAAAAAAAACTCAATAAGGGCAAAAATGAGTTATTATGTCCCGCGTAAAAAAAGTTCCCTTGCTCAAGCATGGGCCAGAAGTATGTTAAAAATGTTAAAAGTTTGACGGATTCCAGAGTTTAACTTGCATAAAAAAACGAAAACGTTACTAATTCTCTCTATTCATCATTTCACATAAATTGGCCTAGTTTTAAATGCTTTTTCGAACCAAAATTCATAATTGGTTCCTGACATCAAAACTGTACGCATCACTCCAAAGGTAAGTTTCAGAAATCTATTAAAATTGGTTTAAATCGATATTTCCTAGTTGAGTAATATTTTGCAGCCTAAAGTTCGATTGTTATATAATAAACTGTTTTAGACTATAGCCAGAAAATTTTCAATTCCAGAGACATGATTGGAGAAAGAGTTTGGACATGTGCAAAATTTTGATAATCCCGTAAGCCCGCGGCTGACGCGCAAACGTGAAAAACTAGAACGACCCTCCCCGCTGGAAGTAAAAAGATTGAAAGAGATAGAAATTTGGGTATAGGAAAAGATAGAACTATTCTATCTCTGTCAATGGGTCACTTTGCATGCCTAAAATGCTATCTTTTCTTATCCCTAATCTCAATAATTTTCTATCTTTTTTGATCCCTTAGTCTATCTATTTATTGCAAATTCCAATCTTTTTCACTCCCTTTCCCTATCCTTCGTGACTGAGGAGTCTTATCTTTTTCTATCCCTTAGTCTATAGTATCTATCTATTACGAATTTCAATCGTTTTCAATCTCTTTCTCTATCATTTGTGACCGAATACTCTTATATTTTTCTATCCCTTAGTCTATCTATCTATTACGAATTTCAATATTTTTGAATCCCTTTCTGTATCCTTCGTGACCGAGGACTCTCATCTTTTTCTATATCTCAAAATTGGGTAGTCCATCAAAAAATTAAAAAATTCATTTAAAAAATTAATTTGACGTTGACCACGTATCAGAAAGACAAGGTGACGTCCATGCTTCTATACCTACATACTTAAAATTAATGTCCATACCTCACAGTCGACAACTGTATCGAACTTTGAAGAAAACGGTTCGCCAAGCCTCTACTTATTGTCCCGAAGCCTGATTTTACTTGTTGGCTACGTTTACCCTCAGCAATCTAGCGTCACCCTGCTGGAATTAAAAAGATAAAAAAAAGATCAATTAAAAAGATTAAAACATCCTATATTTTGGATAATTTTGAATCTTTACGATAGAAAGAGAGATAATGTATCCCATTCTATCTCTTTGACAATATAAATTCGCGCCTATCTTTTTCAATCCACTCTTTTCTATCTCATCCTATACTTTATCTATTTACATCAATCTTTTTTTATCTTTTTTTCAATATAAATTCACGTCTTTCTTTTCCAATCTCCTTTTCTCGATCTTATCCTATCCTGCTTCTATCAACGTCAATCTTTTTCCATCTCTCAATCAATCTAAACTACCTTCATCTTTTTCAATCTCCTTTTCCCTATCTCTTCTTATCCTCAATCTAACCGCTTCAATCTTTTTCTATCTTTTTGTTTATATAAACTCACGTCTTTCTTTTTCAATCTCCTTTTTTCTATCTCATCCTATCCTGCTTCTATCCAAGTCAATATTTTTCTATCTGTCAATTAATCTAAACTCCCTTTATCTTTTTCAATCTCCTTTTCCATGTCTCTTCTTATCCTCAATCTATCCGTGTTCATCCTTTTCTATCTTTTTGTCTATATAAATTCACGTCTTTCATTTCAAATCTCCTTTTCTCTATCTCATCCAATCATGATTCTATCAACGGGAATATTTTTCTATCTCTCTATCAGCCTAAACTGTCGTTATCTTTTTCAATCTCCTTTTTTCTATCTCCTTTCATCCTTCATGTAACCACATCAATCTTTCTCTATATCATCCTATCCTGATTCTACCAACGTCAATATTTTTCGATCACTCTATCAATGTGAACTCCCGTTATATATTTCAATCTCCTTTTCTCTGTCATTTCTGATCCTATATGTATTCTCGTTAATATTTTTCTATCTCTCTGTCAATCTTAATTCCCTTCTATCTTGTTTAGTATCCTCTCCTTTGCCGCCTCGTATCCTACATCTATGAGCGTCTATCTTTGTATCCCATTCTATCTCTTCGTCAATATAAATTCACGTCTCTCTTTTTCAACGCCGTCTTTTCTATCTAATCCTATCCTGTATCTGCCCACGTCAATCTTTTTTTATCTCACTGTCAATCTAAATTCTCGTCTATCTTTTTCAATATCTTTTTCATTACGTGGTCAACATCAAATTAATGTTTTCAATGAATTTTTTTAATTTTTTGATGGACTCCCCAAATTTGAGATATAGAAAAAGATAAGAGTCCTCGGTCACAAAGGATACAGAAAGGGATTGAAAAATATTGAAATTCGTAATAGATAGATAGAATAAGGGATAGAAAAAGATAAGAGTCATCAGTCACGAAGGATAGAGAAAGGGATTGAAAAAGATTGGAATTCGTAATAAATAGATAGACTAAGGGATCGAAAAAGATAAAAGTCCTTGGTCACGAACGATAGAGAAAAAGATAGAAAATTATTGAGATTAGGGATAAGAAAAGATAGCGTTTTAGGGATGAAAAGTGACCCATTGAGAGAGATAGAATAGTTCTATCTTTTCCTATCCCCAAGTTTCTATCTTTTTCAATCTTTTTACTTCCACCGGGGAGGGTTGTCCTAGTTTTTCACGTTTTCGCGTCAGCCTCGGGCTCACGGGATTATCAAAATTTTGCACATGTCCAAACACTTTCTCCAATCAAGTCTCTGGAATTGAAAATTTTCTGGCTATAGTCCAAAAAAGTTTATTATATAACAATCGAACTATAGGCTGAAAAATATTATTCAACTAGGAAATATCGATTTAAACCAATTTTAATAGATTTCTGAAACTTACCTTTGGTGTGATGCGTACAGTTTTGATGTCCGGAACCAATTATGAATTTTGGTTCGAAAAAGCATTTAAAACTAGGCCAATTCATGTGAAATGATGAATAGAGAGTATTAGTAACGTTTTAGTTTCTTTATGCAAGTTAATCTCTGGAAAGCGTCAAACTTTTACTATTTTTGACCTACTTCTGACCCATGCTTGAGCAAGGGAACTTTTTTTCACGTGGGACATAATACCTCATTTTTGCCGTTATTGAGTTTTTCTTTCGAGACCCTACTTCCAAGAAAATCATGCCGAATGCAGTAAGATAATCTAATATTAACGATTCTATCACAAATTTCCAAAAAGGTCTTTTTCCAGAGGAAATACACCTGAAACTTTATGGGCTTTCAACAACCCATCAAAATCAAAGGATTAAAAAGTTTAAAAAAATAATTGCTCACTTCCTTTGGCATTCGAACAAATCTGGCAGATGAGATCAAAAAAATTTAAAGAGAAAACATATGTACCACCAAAGTAAATAAACCTTGATATTTCACTAACCAATGACTAAGAAAAATGTGTAACCCGTCATTATACATCATCACATAAACAACAGTGAAGCTTTGAAAAAAGATATTGGAATTTATTTTTTCAATTTCAGTTTATGGTACGTCATAAGAAAATAGATTAAATAAATAAACGATTTTTTGTCCGAACCCCCTTGAAAACGCGCCATTGTATGCACGCAAAGCAGGCGTAATGTGGCGGCTTGCAGCCCAGAGACGTTTGCATATGCGCACTCCGACGCCGGGCCAACAAAAACTTTACGCCCGCTACACATGAAAGTTCACGCCCGCTACATAAAACTTGACGCCCGCTACATAAAACTTTACACCCGCTACACATACACTGTCCCCCGCAAGTGAGAATATGAAGGAATTGATCTTTATCTTTGAAAAAATTGTATTGCCGAACATCCTCTATCTGCTTCACATGCTTGTTTTCAAGGAGGGGGACAAAAAGTATGGTGTGTATCAAGGGCGTGAAGCTATTTTGGCTCGTGTGACTGCTTCCCTCGCTTCGCTCGTGCAGCAATTTTATACTCGTCAAAACAGCCTTCTTTCCGCCCTCGATACACAATATACTATTCTTAAATCAAAGGCAGATAAGTAGCTTGAAAAAATAAATAACTTCCAAGTAGGCACAGTAGTTAGTCGTCGTTAGGACGTCCTAAAGACATCAAACGTCTCCATACCCACTAAGAGTCTCAAAGAAGCTTAATAGAGAAGCATTAATAAGTAAATTCAAAATAGTACTGAATGTGTATGTGTAGCAGCCGTGAAGTCTTATGTAGCGGGCGTAAAGTTTCATTTAGCGGGCGTAAAGTTTCATGTCGACCTGGCATATTTACAATATTTTTAAACTAACTTTAAAAATGTTAGTACGCTCCATAAAACTAGGTTTGAATAATTTTAACTGTTTCAAATTTATTTTACGTAGATATCAAGGACCGTCCTCGTATAAACTCTAAGGTAAGGACATAAACGTGCACAGTTGGGAAAGTGACATCTGTGCACGTGCGCACTTAGACAAGTTCCATTTGTGCACGTGCACAGTTGGACAAGGGACATTTGTCCACGTGCACAGTTAGGAATGTGACGTCTGTACACGTATAAGTTCACAGGAGCCCATCTGTGCACGTGCACAGATAGTACTTGGACAACTTTACACGTCGAAATTTCTACGTGCACAGATGGGCTCCTGTGGTCTTGGACGTGCACAGATGGACGTGCACAGTTGTCCGTCCGGCCATCGACGTGCACAGTTGGGCACGTGCAAAGTTGTCCGTCACCCAATTTTTCACATAACAAGTGAATTTTCAATTAATTTTGAACAAAAAGAAAACGAATTTTCAACAGAGTATATCAATTTTCAACCAAAGAGATGAATTTTCAACGAAAATTATGAATCTTTATTTAAAAAAATAATTTTTCAGACAGTAGTTCAACTTTAAACGAAACTAAGAAGATTAATTTGCTACAAAAAATGTAATAGTAGGTATTTACAAAAAAATTTAATTTGAAATAAAAAAAAAGTGGAATTTAACCAAAAAGACGATTTTTCAACAAAATACTTGAATTCTCAACTAAAACATATGATTTTCAATCAAAAATAATGAGAATAAGAATTGTTAATAAAATACATCAATTAATTTTCAACCAAATAGTTACATTTTAAACGAAGAGGATTATTTTTCTAACAAAAAATATGGATTTTTAACCAATTAGTTGAATTCTCAACTAAAAAAGATACATTTTCTACAAAAAATGTAATACTTAAATGAGTTTCTCAACAAATTGATTCAACTTTTGACCAAATAGTTCAGTTTTATACCAACTTGTGGACCTTGCTACCCAATTATTGAATTGTCTACCATATTGTTAAATTTTCGAGCCGAAAATATGAATTTCGTACATAACAGTTGAATTTTTAACCCGATGATGTTAATTTTCAACAACAAAGTTAATTTCCTGCCTAAACAGATACATTTTTAACCAGGCAGTTACATTTTTAACAAAAATAGATTAAATTTCTACAAGAAAAAAAAGAATTTTCAAACCAAAAAGACGAATGTTCCACAAAATAGTTGAATTATCAACCAAAGCAAAATTTTTTAGTCAAGGAGGAAAAAAATTTCAATCAAATTGTAGAATTTTCAAGCCAAAACAACGGAATGAACTTTTAACGAAAAGTAGTCGTATATCAGGTAAATTACAAGCAGTACTTTACAACTTATAAACAAAGTAAAATATTTTTTTTGCATTCTATGTTACTAGGTACTACAGTAAGTACTAGATTACTTAAATAATTGAACGCGTGAAACAAATAGACTAAAATTACATCAGAAGATATTTTTAATTCCAACTTTAAAATATATTCAAGTTTAAAATATAGGAACGAAGCAATTTAAAACCACAGAAATAAATCTCAACAATTAAAAAGTCTTATAAAAGCAAATATTCTATATCAGTTTCTCATTTTTAATAATTTTTGATATCTTGTTATATATACACTAGGGTGGTCCAAATTCATTTTTTTCGAATTTCTATTAATATAACATATAGTTTAACACGTATTTCAAATAAGAAATTAGTTTTAGAATACAAATAAAATATTACTTTTTAAATATCACCCCCATAAGTCTATTTTATAGGTTCCCAAGAAATCCCGTAAGTGAAAAAATGGGTTTTGCGAGTTTTTGGTGCTAATTATGTTTTTTTGGCGTTTTTTAAAAATTAAAATTAGTTTCAATACATAAATACTAATTTAGACTGATAATTAAACGTTCAAATAAATTGTTTAAGCCATTTATTATTATTTTTGGCAATTTTCTCTTGAAATAGAGATACAAAATTGCGTTTCTTTTTTAATTTTCCACTTTTTGTCACATTTTTAATTAGAGTAAGAAAAAACTTAATTATTGTTAACAAATGTAATTTTCTACGCAATTTATTCATATTTCAAATAATATTATCTTACAATAATGTTAGAAGCTTGCGGTTTAGTCAGAAATATTCAAGTTTTTGTCCACATTTCTCTTAGAATTTGGTAATAATTATTGAAATTTTATACTAGATAGTTGCGGTTTTTTATGAATTTAAAACTTTTTCTCAATTTTTTACTTAGTGAGATAATAATTAATGCGAGTTAGGAAAAAATAATAAATATTAATTTTATTATTTAAAAAAAGAGGCTCTCAGTAGCTAAATCAAGGAAAATGTACATTTAATATGATCCATATAAAAAATTTAAAGAATATATCAAATATCTGTTTTATCTCATAAAAATATGTTCACAAAAAAGAAAGAGATTGTTTCAAATTTGATTCTATTTAATGCTTATTTATTATTTGTTCATAACTAAAAAGGCAAATCAAAGTTAAACATTTTAGAATAAATCGCATCTTTCTGGCACTTATCTAAGAGAAGATAGTTATAAACAATGATAGCTTTTTTAAACAATTATTTTTGTTAGATTGAAGTAATTGTTACCACAATAAATGAAAAGTGAAAAAAAGTTAAAAATTTCAGATAAAACCGCAATTATCTGGTATTAATATGGATGAAGACAGCTATAAACAATATTATTAATTAATTTATGTTAGTTGCTTGATGTAGTTTTAACAATTATAATTGTTAACTATTATGTTTGCTACATTGAATTAAATATTAACTCACTTCAAGTGAAAAGAGGACAAAAAGTTAAAAATTTCAGAAAAAACCGGCAATTTCTAGCATTATTGAAAGAGAATATTATTAAAAATAATAATAATTCGTTTAAAAACTTATTATTTTTGTTATCAGGAATTAACTATTACCTCACTCCAATTGAAAATTGGACAAAAAGTGGAACATTTTTGAAAAAACCGCGACCTTCAAACCCTATTCTAAGAGAAAATATCAAAAACAATAATAAATTGTCAAAACAATTTATTTTAACATCTAATTATCAGTACAAAGCAGTATTTTAGGTTTTGGAAACAATCTATATTTAAAAAACTGCAACAAATCATAATTAGCGCCAAAAACTCGCAAAACCCATTTTTTTAGTTATGGGATTTTTTTGGGACAATATATAACAGATTTATGGGGGTGCGATTTAAAAAGTAATATTTTATTCGGATTCTATGGCTAATTATGAAGAGAAATGTTGAGTTTTAACTTGATTCAGCTAATATTGAGGATTTTGAATAAAATTTACAAAAGCATCTTCTTTTCTTATGGGAAATGGATTTTTGAACCACCCTAATATACACCTGGTAAACGAAAAATCAGAGTGGTCGACCCCTCGTACTACTGTAAAAATTGAGCCCATAAAGTAGTGTAACCCAAATGTACAAAAACGCAAAAAGACATTTTTCCAATTTAATTCTGGTGGTTAACCTTTGAAATAAATTTTTATGGCAGAGGCAAAAAGAAAGTGGAATTGCGGAATAGTACATATACCACTCGAAATTACTTTTCAGGCTTTCATCGCGCTCCCTTAACGAGAAAGACTGGGATTCTTTTCCGCTGCGAAAAGCAGGAGATCCACCAGCCAAGGAAGCTTGTTCCACTTAGCTCGGTGCCTCCGTAAAACAATTAAAGTAGCTTAGAGTGGAACCCGGGGCGTTTTGCTTAATGAAAAAGCGACTCATTCGAGACACATCACCGTCCCTCGATGTGTTGAGCGGACTGGTTTCCGCGGATTGTTATTTCCACCCGAAAAGCTCCTCCACCACCTTTCTCATGACTCGAGTGTGGTGCACGTAATTACAAGCACTCGGAAATAGGAAGTTGGAAAGGACAGAAATTCCGAGGAAAATATTTCTCCCGGGCCGAAGCTTCACACAAGTTCCAAGTCATCCGACGGATTCCACTCAAGTTATTTCTACTAGCGAATTTCCTTTCTTGTTTAACTAGTTACGCATCAGTTTCTTCAGTTCCTTTCATTATTTTTTTAACTTTGCTCGGGGGCTTATCCTGGTTTTTTGTTATCAGCACAGACTTAGTGTACCTTCTTAGTTAACGATGTTACGGATTAAATTAATACGCTCTTTGAAATCTCTTTCGAAGATGTTGTAGTTTTTTTTTGTGGAGGAGGTGAAAATTGATTGATACCCAGAACATGATAGGACCTAAAAAACGTTAATACCTACTAAAAACACATCCTCTTGCAAACCAAACTACACAGTCAATACTAGGCATTAATTTTGATCTGAAATCCTTTTTTGGGCGTTCTAATATGATCTCACAAATAGTCTATTTTAGTACCAGTTTCTGTCTTGTTTAGTTTGCTAACTTCAGATTGATAAATGATCCAAGATAGCGAACTAAATTGATTCAGAGGGTGCATTGTTTCAATTGTTCCAAACTTCAATCTTACAAAAAAAATATATGAAAAGATTAGGAATCGGAACGTTTTAGGTTAGACCAGTCCCGGTGCGGACCGGACACGTGTAATTCTGAAGGGTGCGGGTCCGGACCCGGACCCTTCAATTTCTGTAGGGTCCTGAACCATACCCGGAACCTTCTAGTTCTTAATAGTCCGGACCCGGACTATTATTTCAAGTTATTTGAGTAAATCGAAGAATTCAAGTTATTCGACAAAATCCAAGAATTCAAGTAATTCGACTAAATCGAAGAATTCAAGTAATTCGATTAAGTCGAAGAATTCAAGCAATTCGAACAATTCGATTAAGTCGAAGAATTCAAGTAATTCGACTAAATCGAAGAATTCAAGTAATTCGATTAAATCGAAGAATTTAAGTTATTCTATTAAATCTAAGAATTCAAGCAATTCGAAGAAATCAAGTAAATAGAAGAATTCAAATAATTTAACAAATTCAAGTAATTCGAAGAATTCGACTAAATCGAAGAATTGAAGTATTTCGGTTAAATCGAAGAATTCCAGTAATTCGATTAAATCGAAGAATTCAAGCAGTTCGAACAATTCGATTAAGTCGAAGAATTCAAGTAATTAGACTAAATCGAAGAATTCAAGTAATTCGATTCAATCGAAGAATTCAAGTTATTCTATTAGATCGAAGAATTCAAGCAATTCCAAGGAGTCAAGTAAATAGAAGAATTCAAATAATTTAACAAATTCAACTAATTCGAAGAATTTGACTAAATCGAAGAATTGAAGTATTTCGATTAAATCGAAGAATTCCATTAACTCGAAGAATTCAAGTAATTCAAAGAATTCAAGTAATTCGACAAATTTGACTAAAGGAAGAATTGAAGTAATTCCATTAAATCAAAGAATTCAAGTAGTTCGAAAAATTCTAATAATTCAAAGAATTCAAATAATTCGAATGATTCCAAGAATTCAAATAATTACAAGAATCCGAGTAATTCTCTCAACACAAAATATTCTCTAAATTCAAGTAATTCGAAGAATTCAAAAAGGTCAAATAATTAAAAATATTCAAGTAAATCGTGGAGTTCAAGTAGTTAGAGTCAATCAAAGAATTTAAGGAATTCCGAGAATTCAAGTAATTCGACTAAATCGAAGAATTCAAGTAATTCGATTCAATCGA